>JASANE010019784.1:0-15357 GCA_030248225.1 Trileptium ribeirensis | reverse complement strand
ACTGATTCGATGGTATTGGTATATTCATCGACGATCATAATCTGACTCATTCAATGGTATTCAGTATATTCAGCTGAATATACTGGAAATGCACCATCAACTGTATATCCGACGGCATCCGTGTTTTTGTACTAGATGTTACGCTGTAACATCTATTTTGGCTGATGTATATATCTATATACGTATAATATAAACTTCATTATAAAAATGCTTAGACAGAGGTGTGAGAATCGCATGGCGATCAGGCTAACTCCAGGGAGATCGTCGACGCGCCAAGGTGGGTCCGAGCCTCAGGGGAATAATTCCCCTGACCCCTTATGAGTATGTATGCCCTGGCGCGGTATGGATTGTATAAGTACTGTTTATCTGACGAGCCTTAGGATAAGCAAGCAAGGAATGAGCAGCGTTCAATTGTGGCGAGTAGGTGCACGTAGTTGATGTTCGATAGTATATTGATCCATAACTAAAAGATATACGATCTTTGGAAACTACATACTGTTAAACCGAACGATTTAGTTACTCGAAAACGAATGTCATTTTTTAAATTCGAACGCATTACAGCAGGATCCTTGTAAGCTGTTTTCCTGCTTTAACCCAACATTGCTCTCAGTGTGTTCGTTCGTGATTGTTTATTCATATAATTGAGGCAATAATAGATCGATTAAGCTAAGTAAATGATAAATTTAATAGAACTGCTTTGATTTCGGCTTATATGATGTTAAAATCTGTCATAACAAGACTGTGTTAGAACACTTTCATGTGACCGTGTGGAACTAGAGAAAAAATTTTTGTGCCTAGCTCTTATTTCTACTTTGGACTTATAAAAGCTACCTGCCGTGTGCGGAACCATATCTTGGGATCCTTTGATCCCCTATCATCTACACAATATAGCATTTATCTAGCCGACAGCTATTAAATATCAATTAATTTCTTTTGCCTTTACACTTTGTGGTCTTCTTTGTAAAAGTTGTATTTTTATTTCGGTAGTAATGCTGGGTTTGTTATTATTAACTAATCTAAGGTATATGTGTGTCATTGTAGTACCAGATTCAGTCCAGCTCAGGGTTTTTGTGTTTTTCTTAGTGCAAAAACACAAAAGTTAGCAAATCTGAACTGTTTAATTAAAAGGCTGCGGACGAGGAACTGGTGCTTCCTTTTTACGTTTAATTATGAATTTGTCCATATTAAATTCTTACACTATAACAAGCGGAACCTAAGTCTATAAATTCTGAAATATGAAATTATTAGCGCTAAATATAACTGATTGGTCCATTGTATAAATATAGGATGCATGCATTAATTCAAAATTGCTAGTAGGCGGTTGATTATGATTGCTTGATATTCCTGGTAACGCTAAAACAGGGTATTTGGGTATTATAAATTAATTAGAAACGGGTAAATTTCAAAGAACACACATATTGGCACAACATCAACTTTGAAAAAACCCTGGTCTAGCTTAAATTATTAAGAAAATAATGGGTCTACACCAAAACTTTATGAACTCAGCATTAGAAATTTTAGAATGCATTGTGTGTGAGTTGTCAGCATTATTCTGATTGTCGATATAAATTATACCGCCTAGATATAAGCTTCAAAATAAACTCATGGTCTATTAAAATATTGAATTTCATGCGAATGAACATCATTGGGGAAAAGACCCAAAAATAAGCCTATGTGTGAACAATATCAATTGGAGCAAACCGCGAGCAGCAGAAAAAATGTCAAAAATTCTTTTTAACCAATTTGACTAGTTTTCAACAATAAAATGAATTCGAGTAAAACTTTGAAAATTTTCTGCCGAGCAGCACTCTTTTCTGATAAGGACATTATTATTAGTATGACAAAAATTTTTTCATTTAATTTACTTAAAAGTTGCACGATTTTAGTTTAAATCAATGAAATAAAAAATAATTATTTTTGTTCGTTTCAGCACATGATCAAGTACAAATACATCCCGTTTACTCATGGCAAGCCAAGGCATGACGGATTCAGTGGAAGTAGTGACTAAGGTGGAATAAATGTTGAGTTACTCTCCTGAATTTGATTACGTACGACAAGTCAGTAACGCCATAAAAAAGCGACCATGAAAACAGATAATGTCTTGGCTGTCATCACAATATTTAATCATTGATACCAGCTATATCTGTTTGTGACAGTGTTTTTTAAACTCTTGTCAGACTCTGATTTCAGAACAGAATGCTACTACTATCGTCTATGATTGTTGTTCATAGGTAGAATGTAAACTAAGCACCAAAAATGAGTGTTACATTTTGAGCGATCTATCATCGAACAAAATTTTTAATTCACATTGGACTCTGGAACCATTGCGGGCAAAAATTTGATCAACTATCAATGACAGATAAGTATCAAGAGAATCTCGGTAAAAATATGGAACAGAATTCAAACACATGTTGGACAGATTTGAAATTTCTTGAGCAGCGCTCAAAATTTTAACTTTGAAAAGGGATTTTTGTAACACAATTGTCAATGTTTGTGTCAATTGGGACGTGTTTTTACGGGAGGAGGCAAAAATTTTGCCACGTGATCCCAACAGGGGGCGTCCGCTTTTTGCCAGGGAGCAACGAAGCATGCCAGCCCCCACTTTGGAGAAGCCAGTATATATGTGGATGACTTGCGTAGCGAGCTTCCACTAATGTAGGGAGCAGTTGGGATAGTGGGTCCTGATGGTCTTCCGCTCAGTCGTCTTGAAGGCGTTTGCCCCGAAATTTGACCACTTAAATTTTTTTATTTTGATCCCGAGAAATTTTTATCGCGCACGATCATGTCATTGTAGCATATTTCGCCTTTTCGTCGGCTAAAATCATAATGTGCAGACGTAGACACTTAAAATGCTAAATTATTCGTATAGTATAAACACTAACAATGTACCATGTGTTATCAAGACTTGGCTTCCTTGGATCACCTCCCGCCCTTTGGATCAGATCGGTCATTGCCAGAAACCCGCCGAAATCTCCGGTGTATAATACAACATGCTGCCGTATAATATTTAGCTTAGTAACAAGCTAGACCGCCTGGCTGGTTTTTTTAGCATGCAGTCGCTGTGTCGTTAACTATATAATCTATGCTATATTAGAGGTGTTACAAAGCTATAATGTTCGTTATTAGATGTATTAAAAAGCTATAAGGTGCATTTACCGAACGCTGGTACTTACGTTTTTGCTCTTATTTGTGTCTGTGGCCAGTTTGAGCAAAAAAATTAGTGCAAACTGGAAGGAATTCGATCGATTCGGTAAATATATTTTTAGTGGCCTTGATGCAATTTCGGGCCAATGTAAACTTTAGGAGCGGAAGTGAAACGCATACTATGGTGGTCTCGATTTGCTAAACCTAAACCTTAGTCTTAGCCTAAACTAAGGTCCGTATATGAGCCATGTACGAAGCCTAAGTCGGGGGATGCCTAAAGGTGACATGGGCCCAATTTCGAATTTATAAAATTTCGGGCGACTGCGATTAAAAGAAATTTCAATCGATTAATAGATATTTCAGTTATTTCTGACGATGAAACTGACCAGCATCATGGTTTCAAGTGATTTTGTCAGCGCTCAATGTGTTGTACACCGCTATATATACTCAAATATTTTTGGGGTCTTTACAGTAGTTATGGATACTGATAGGCACTATATTGAATAAGATACCCTATGAAATGTTAAAAACCAAAGAAGAAAATAAGTATTGGATTTAGTAATCAGTACAGATATGTATGTCATATGTTAATATATTACCAACTATCTTATGTAAAAGGCCTTGGATCATTTAAATAAATAAGACATGGCTAGTGCAAATAATTCGCGATTTGGCTTGTAATCGTCATAAATCAGAATCGGATGCTCGAAACGATTTCACTGATGGTCCAAAATGTTTTTTAGTGCGCTCTAGTGGTCTCGGTGTAGATACGTATTTATAAACCTACATCTCGTCTTTATTTCTATTGTTAAATCATGTTTTTGGCAATTTTATGTATATAATCTAAACTTTATAATAATTATTATTTGCAACAAGAGTATCTGTGGAGCAGACTAGACAATTTCACTAAAGCTACTTTAGTACAATGTTTTTTAGGTTCTCCGCGCACGTGATCACACATTTAACTTCATGAACTTCTGTTTGTGAACGAGAGCTGTAGTTGAATCTTCGTTAAAAGTTTAATTCGGGATTTTCGATTCCACTTGTACGAAATTGCAAGAAAAGGTGAAATCATTGATTTACAATATCATAAGGTACCCAAGGCCCTTGTCTAGGGTCAGTATTAATGTTTTCCAGTGGACCCAGTATTTCAGATGGTATCAGTTTAGTTCAAAAATTTGAGTGGATTTCAGTTCCTTTACGATGACACAAGTATTAGTTTACCACAGAGCTGATAATAATGTTCATGTAAAATCTTAAAGATATCTGATACTTCTAGTGCCTTTCAGTAAAATCCTTCAATAAATTAATATACATTGGTGAAGCATTACCCTCAGATCTAGTAATTGGGCGGCAGAAGACTGCTTAACTCTGAAATTGTGAGCTTTAGTCAAAAATTCGAAAAGTAAGTCTAATATTTTTGACATACTGAACATAAAGGTCGTAAATAGAAACGGACATTATGTGTACTGACCTGTCATTTGTTATTCGTTAACAGAAGTCAATATTAAGTTAAACCCTAACAACTAAGATAATTTTTCGTATATAAATTACGCATAATCACACTGGAGTAATCAATTGGTTGATAGTTGCTTGCTGCAATTTTTTTGAAGCCCATGACTGCCAACATCCTCATAATTTTGACATTGTGAAAAAGAATCTTATCTCTCTATTGTTGGTATGTTGAGAATTGCGTGTTATTGGCATGTATTAAAAATTGTTACCACGGAAATAATTTTTGTGTTTGCTGAAGACAGCCTTCGATCTAAATATTAACCACATTGCAAATGGCCATAGTGCTCCAAAGCCCGCAAAATAACGAAAATTAACTATTGTAAAAATATAATACTTCTACAGACTCGATTTTATGGAAGCCATAAAACCAAGAACATCTGGTATAAATATACAGTTATGTTGATGGGAACACTGGACATTTCATGGTGCCGTATATATTCATGGTTAATTTACGCATTGGATGGTACGTTATACTCGTTAGCCGGTAGTTGGGATTCCGTAACATTCTGACCCTTTGTAGATGTAAAGCTTTACTTCCACTTCTGTGTATATAAAATAATGTTTGGTTTCTAAACGCAATATATCTTTAAATTAAATGTTTAAAGTTTTGTATTTATAGGGCGTGCACAGTGTACTAACAGTAGTTTTAGCCCTAATGGATCCAATCTGCACGGGTGATCCAAGTTCCCGATTTCCTGTGAGTCTACGGTTGTCCCAAAGGAAAGCTGTTAGCATAGCAGACCAATGGTGCCATGCCTTATATATTTCTCTACCATCTAACCTGCCAGATAATTCCTCCATCTAACTCCATATATTCCCCTGCAAGACTTTTATTTAAACGTCAGTGTGCTTGGGAATCACAACAGAAGTGAGATTTGAGCGTAAATGCAGATAAATGTGAAGAGACATATAGCGAGCGCCGCAGGCGCGAAACTTCACAGCTGGTTTGTGGCAGACCACCTTAGCTCGACAGGGCATTGCAGAAAACTGATATATTGTATCGCCTAAATAACACACGATTCGTTATCTACGACCCAGAAAACCGAACAGTGCAAATCGGATACAAAAATTTTTAACTTGTCTTTAGGAGATCCGAAGGGATGGAAAATTTATGACAAATCGAATTTTTAAAGATTTACTGCTGCATCTTCAAAATTGACAGAATTCGGCCTTGGATGGAGCTCTAAACGAAAAACCGACTTGCCGCAGCGGTGGATCGAACCGGGATCTTTTCATTGAGAGATTTTACCCTAGCCACCCTATGTTGTCTATGAGCTGTTACTCGGTTCCTTAAGGAACCTCGCAAAGCGAGCGACTAATAAAACATGCAAACGCGTGGCCGCATGAAAAACACGACAAGTCAACCGTTTCACAATGTTAACTGTATCATATGTGAGACGGTCTGCAGGAATGAATTAAGAATGTTTTCCTTTGTAGGCATTTTGGAAAGCTGAGTACAAAAATTTGGGATTATGATCGTGATTTGTTGGTGATCGGATTTATTCTGTATAAAATATGCTTTGTGAGGTCGCGATGAGTCATTCATACGTTTGCAGAGTAAATTGTGATTACTAAATTTTATTTGGGAAAATATTACCTAGTGCTTGAACCAAATATATATATATTTGGTACTACCTACAGTACCAACTGTTTGGGAAATTATCTAGTTCCCATATATTATGTTGGACCAGAGTACCAAATTTTTTGTACCCAAGTCAGAAAAAGCGTCGTGACCAATTTTTCAAAATTACAATTGGAAATGCGAATCACAGGCATTACATGGAAATATTTTCCCAAAAAATATTTAACAGTCAGAATTATCCTAGGCATCCGGGAACGATTTTGGATCTGGGGCAACCATTGTTAGAATACATTTGAGGTGAGGCAAGCCAAAACAAAACATCTAGGAGCAAGGTATGATATAGCATGTCTAGGAGCAAGATATATACTGGGTGCCCGCTACTTGGGAAAACCTGGGATCAGACGGCAAACCTAACAAAACCTGGGATCAGACGGCAAACCTAACAAAACCTGGGATCAGACGGCAAACCTTGAAACGTGGGATTTTTCCAAAATAGACGTGCTTATTCAGATAAATTTTTGCTTCAGAAGTTTTATTCCGTCCCTCTACTCTCGTGTTTTTGGATTCGGATCAGCCCATGCCAGTCTCGCTGATCCGTAGCCCCCTACAAATGGCTGGCATTGAGCGCAACCCCGGGCAAAGGGAGCTCCACCAACTAAATTTCAACAGTCATCGCTCGATCCCCAGCGTTTTCCCGATTTCCATCCTTGGCAGCACGCAGTAGTCGGCGATCCACATAAAGCGGGATGTTCTATTTGCCCGAAGGTGTTCAACCTCAGTAAAATGGGTGTTCAGGCACTCTATAGCCACCGAAAGCACAAGGGACATGTGGCATGTGAACAGTTGATGAACAAGCAGCCAACCGTCGCCAGTCTATTCCGCCGTTCCTGCCCAAGCACAAGCAATGCCATTTCTTCAGCGTCGTCTTCCGCCAATTCCTATTCTGCGTCATCACCAACACCCGAATCAAGAGCGCCCGCACCGAGAACTGATGACCTTCAAAACATGCATATTCTGCAAGACACCGCAATGGTGGAGATATTGTGGCGCCTGAAAACAGACACTTCTCCCTTCGAAGCTCGGAAGGTATGAATATATACTCTGTTCCGTGCGATGTTCGACGACAGCGCTGTCGCGATCAGTTTTCCCTTGGTTGTGACAAAATAGCCTATTATATTACCTATGGATTGGCACCGTTCTTCAAGAATAAACTCCTATCATCTCTTTCCATTTGCGATTGCTTCGTTGTTTGCTTCGATAAAGCGCTAAACCGCATATTTCAGCGGTGTCAGATGGACATGGTAGTACGATTCTGGAACTGTGAATCGCAACAAGTTGCTTCTCGGTATTTGCCTTTAGTGTTTCTCACACGCTCGGCAGCCTGTGATTTAACCGCCGGGTTCAACGCTGGCCTCGGGACATTGCCAGTAACCAATGTGCTCCAAATTAATGGACGGGCCGATGGTCAACTGGAAATTTCATAAGGACATGAAATCAGAGATGGAGGCTAGTTTAATTGACCCCGGTAGCTGTGGCCTTCATGTGGTCAATGGAGCGTATCAGTCCGGTCATGAGGCATCAGGATGGCGCCTCAACAGTCTGTTTCCTCAATTTATTGGTTTTTCAAAGACTCCCCCACACGTCGTGCAATCTACTGGCGCAGGTATGTTCCCACTCAAGTTTTATTAAATGCGATGGATCTGAGAACACGATGGTATGTGAGCGAGTACAAAAATGCTTCCTTTTCTTATGGTCTTCGTCAAAAAGGTGAAGCCAAAGCCCGACAATGCCAATTTTGCGTCCTTGGAGTCCAGCCTCAACGATAAACTTCTTGAGGCCAAACTTCATTTCTTCAATTCTGTTGCACCTCTTCTCGAACCCTTTTTAACTAGGTTCCAGACTCCAAATCCTTTGTTCTCCTTTTTATTTGAATCACTTGAGAGCATGTTCAAGAGTGTATTGGCGCGCCTGGCGAAGCATGAGGTGTTGCAGTCCGCCAACACCGCCGCAAAACTCATTGCATTGGATCTTTCTGACGACCAGCTGTTGACCAAGGTAAAAATCGGATTTGGTATTAAGGCGTCCCTCAACTCGTCATCGGCAACGCAGCTGGACAAGTTGGGATTTATCAGCGATCGTAGGAAATTTCTACTATCTGTGGCTAAAAAGATCGCGGCTAAATCTCCCTTGTCGTATCAGTTTTGTTCGAGCGTGCAGCGCATTATCTCCCAAGCTGATGTCCACGCAGCCTTCTCTGGAATCCTTTATCTTTGAATCGCTGGTGATTGCGGACAAATTTCCAGCTGTTTCAGCTGACAGAGCCAAGCGCCAATTCGACGAATTTTGTAACGGCGCAACCTTTGAGCATGTCAAGAGCTTCGATAATTCAAACCGGTTGGACGATTTTTATGCGCAACTGTTTTATGGTGATGACGATTTTGTCGACCTGTTCCGCGTCGTCAAAATGGTTTTGGTGATCGCACACGGGCAAGCGTCAGTAGAGTCGGGGTTTTCTGTGAATAATGACATACCTGTAGAAAACCTTCTTGAGCATTCGCTTGTCGCGCAGCGCACTGTGTACGACGCTATTCATTCTCATGGTGGCCCTATAGCAGTTCCAGTTACTCCCGATATGATAAACTCGGTACGTGGTTTCGGAGCGAACTACAGAAAGCAAGGAGAAGAAAGAGGAGCAACGGACTCAAAAACGAATTAACGACCAAATTGCGGAGTTGCAAGCTAAACGGACGGCATTGGCTGCACAAGCGAAACAAGAGCAACTGGAGCTAAGTCAACAACTTGAAGATCTCCGTAAACAACAGCAGTAACGGTTAGTGCACTTTACTATAATGCATGAATGAATAAGAATGGGAAGAATTTACTGCAAAAAGGTGAAATCGCTGCAACCAGAATCCTGGGATTTTACCTAAAAAACCTGGGATTTTTTACCATTACAGCCGCGGGCACCCTGAAGATAAGATAAATCACAATGGGGCACAGATGACCATAAACGCGTAAAGGGTTAGCCGCTAAGGGCGGACACCCTCCTCAAGTTACATTTACTTCTACCAATCCTACCGCGCCGAATGTTATCCCCGAGTCCCTGATATGCAGAAGCCAGTATTTGAACTATTTTCACAAAGATAGGCGTTCATATACTACGTGTGTTGTGCAACGTGATTTAAAATATTTGAAGAAGTAAAAGTTTGCTGTATTTGGCCGATGGGAGGGTATACTTGATTTCACGCAATAACAGTGTTCTTCAGTGCTGTTGTGCGTCTAAAAACTGGCAAAATAGACGTCGTGTTGTGTACGAACAGCGTCTAGCCAAGCCGAGCTAGCTCAAGCTTCTTTATCTAGGTTCCGCTAGGCTCGAGACATGGTTAGCTCGGGTCGGATGTTTAAAAGGTCAGACTCGGCTTGAAAAAACATTGGCGCCAGCACGGGTTGGGCCAGCCTAGTCGACTCTCGAGCCGAACTGCACACCTCCACCCTAACAGCTTAGTATACCTGACTATTGTGGCATGATAAATCTAAGTAACAAATATATATTTACGGCCACAGTCCTAATTTTTGGGCTCAATTTTCCGAAATGTCTGTAAAGGCACTAGACCCAAATATTTGATATAAGATCTTTCCCAAGATTAGGAAAACATTTTTCCCATACCTTTGGTAATTATTTATTATAATTTTGGAAATATTGGCCAAGTTGATTTATGGCCCAAATATGGCATTATTTTTCGCAAATATGTAGGACTGTACTTCCCAACTTTGGGTTTCCAAGCAAGAAAACAGTTGGGATCAATTTTCAACAATTTACAACTCTGAAATAATTTCATAATTTGTCTGAAAGTCATCCTTATCTAGCTAATTTCCTTAAAATAGAAGGTACTCCTGTACCAAATATTCCCGGCTACTACCAAACTACCGTTGGGCCTTTTAGTGCACAAATTCAATAAAATGCGTAAATTTTATACCAGCTCTACAGCCTTATATAAAAGTAGGATAATCAGTTCTACTATTTTGTACTATAGATATAGTCTCCCTTTAGTACCTTTTACTACCTTTAACTTTCCGCTATTTCTAAGTTGAAGCTGTGACGCCAAACAATCCCATCGAATTTTCTTCTCTCTATTATAGCTATTGTCGGTTAATATATAACTTTTATTACATAGCTAGTTATACCGATATGTGCTAAAATTACTAAGCGCCCGGTTGATCAAAAACATTGCTATTGGGTGTTTCCCACGCTACAAAGAGGATATCCGGGCCCAAACTCATCCGACTACTCTAAACACAACCCAAAAACCTACCCCAAGGTCAAAAATTTAGATTTTTCACCATTATAGTCACTACGGCCCGTATCAATCTAGGAATTTAATCAATTTGGTGTTTTGTTTTGTTCCTAATTTGCATATTTTTGATTTGTTGTTTTAATTAGCTAACATATATTTAGCTGAACTTTAGTAGTTGTTAGTGGTTGACCAGGCTACCAAGGGGGTTCCCGGTCCAAACTCGTCCCAAATCCCAAAAATTCCCCAATTTCCTGGTTGGTCACCAAATTCTTTATTATATCCCTAACTCCCTTCTTCGTCCTGGGTTTTTTGTTTTCAATTGATGCTAATTAGCATAATTAGCATCTTTTGTTTAAATTAGTTAACATGTGTTAGCGTTGTTTCCTGTTCTTAATTTTGTCTGAGGTTGTCTTTTATCGAATTAGGTGACAATAATTCGGGTTTTTCTGCTACCTACGCATCCTACGAATTTATAGTGGTGAATTGCTAGCTTATTTAACGGCAGAGTCCGAGACTTCTCGAAACTATTTATATGAGCTATGGTTTTTAATTGTGTTTTGGAAATCAGTTACTGATCAACATACGGTTACCTAGCTACGTATGGATATGCTTTTGAATTAAATGTTCTGGTTTTGTATGATATGCTTTGATTACGGGTTATATAATTATTGAATTTAATACTTTTACCTGGTTTTGCTTTTTATGTGGTGCGCGGTACGAAGCTGTGAGTGACTAATTGGAAACGATACCTGGAATTAGCAGACTACTAGTAAAACTTTGGCATATTTTGGTGTGGAATCTAAAAACAATTAACGTTGAGTAGTGGATATACGGAAAAATCCTGGCGTAACTTGGTATACAAGGTGAAGACAATTAGCGTTGAGTTGTGAGTATTGTTCGCACATAGGTACTTATCGCTTTAGTAATTTATCTTATTCATATTATTATTCCCAAACGACACCTGAGCTACCACGAGCGTTAACTAACCATAACCGTATTCGAAATAACACGCGCCTGTGAGCTTCTCGGCTTTCTCCGCGGCACGTTTCTTACCAAAACGTAACCGACATCTCCACTGTTGGCCAAAGGGAAGAGGGGGAAAACAGAGCGAGTTCGGGAATTGCCCAGAAGTATAAGTAAAGTCAAGAACAAGGGGAAAGGAAGCCACCAAGGGATGGACCGGTCTACCAGCGGTCGGAGATACCCTTTGTCAAGAGGTGACAGTTGCGCGAGTTCCCAATGGTAGACATGTCATTGTCCCGGGCAGGGGTATCAAGGTTGTGTCTGGATTATATAACCATTCCTAAAATAAATTGAGTTGGCCGTGTGTAGTGAGTAAGTTACTTTAAACAATTGCCTGAGGGTTTTAAGTGGAGCATTAGTTGTAGCTTACGTATTATTTGAATAAAACCCGTTGGGGTGTGAAAGGAGCAAGTAAGTTTACTTGAAATGAAAGTTTAAAATTTAGTTTGGCTTGATTCTGTGCACTCGGCACCTTTCAGCCATAGTGAATTGGAAATAATTTACTTTGTGTAAGGTAAAAATTAGATAGCGAACTCGAGTATCTATGTTATTAAAGATCATACCCTGGCAATGTCCATAAGACGAGCCCTGGGTAATGAGTTTTGATACTAGAAAAGCCTAAAGATTGGTTCGGTTAAATTTAAAACTAAATTTAAGTAATTTTGGTCAGCATTGGCAAGGTGGAGTAATTGTGCCATCCACGCTTAAGTATACCGTGGCAAGTTCGCATAACGAGCCGTGGTATTAAGCTAAAATAGAAATAGATTTTACAAAAAGTAAATTTTGATGGAAAGTTGAAGTGTTATATAAAATTTGAATTCTAAAAATGTAAAGTTATCTATATATGGTTTTAAGGAATGAAAAGTTATCTTTAAACTACAGCGAGCTCGAGTGGCGAGTCTGTAGTGTTTTAATAATTTGTTGTAAAATTTTATACAAAGCTTTTCCGTTATCTGCTGTGCCCGTGTAGGCTTGTGTAGGATTTAATCTAGAGCTTTTCAGAAACTTTTGTTTGTAGTCACTGACGAAACTTAATACTGTCACGGTGTGCCCGAGTAGGCCCGTGAACACCAGAATTTAGATTGTCATCGAGTAATGCTAACCAATGAAAAGGCTATTTTCATGAAATATGAAAAATATCTACTTACAGATCTCATTGGCACAAAGTGTTCGAGTAACAGTTGATAACATTTGCCAATTGTAATTTCCGTATAAATTTTGAAAGAGAAATAACTAAGAAATCTTGCATTTACTTTTAGTTTTTATTTTATAGTTTGTCAGTATTAAAGGAGGAGTGAGCTGCATTAGGTCTGAAGGCGTCCAAGCTCTGGCTTAACTCAGCAACGCGGCCCGAGTTAAAACAGGGTATGGAGCTAAAGAAGGCATTTGTAACCGTCAGGTCCAAAGCTTATAGGCTGCATAATGATATACTCTAGAATATCTTGACACCGTTTAAGTATTAACCATGAATAAAATGTATTACCTGTTTCGACTGTTATAGGAATATGGAATGAGGAAAGATTGTACCAGGGCGCTAAAACTATGTCTATGTACAGATCGCCTAAAACAAAATATCAGTTAGTGCACTTTGCGATATAACCGAGCAACGTTTACGTAGCACTGCCCTAGCACTAGGGATAAGACAATAATGCCTTAGGCGTGCGCAGCACCCTTTGGAGCTAAGAACCCTAGGGGTGGGTCACTGCAAGCGTGAGGAGGAGTAAATGCATCTCTATGGGTGACCAGCACCTTTAGGTGGAAAAAACACAAACACTAAATACTGGCGATCGGGTCAGATTCGGTCAACAACATCACAAGCTCGTTGGAAAAATTTTAATACCGTTGTTAGCTCGAAATTTGTGAACAAGAAATAGGCTATATAACAATATTAGTACCCAACGCGATATAAAACTTAACAGCCCCGGCATTATACACCTGGGGTAAAGGTATAATAACTGATAACAATAATAAAGCATAAGCGTGGTTCTAGGCCTAGCAACATGGAACGTATATACTATGATAACAATTTTTATGTGGATTTTTGAAAGTTTTAATAGTTATATCGGTTCGTGATAACCATGTATTGCGGGATACATGTACCAAACTCGTATCTACCTGATAAAGTCGTAGAATTCGTACACCTGAAAATCTAACAAAATTTAAGTATTAGTGGAAGGGACGAGTGACACAGGATACCCCTAAATAGAACGTGGGTGTTGGCCCATAGCTGCCAAGCCCCCTAAGCGTGAAATTTCCCCGGCATGTGCATTGGGCAACCCCTAGGCGAGGCTTGCGCGAAGACACAGTTCCGGTAACTGTGTCCCACCCTAAAGTATGCTACCAATGTCACAGCCTTCGACGATAGAGCAGCCCATGGTGTGGCAGCCTGGGTACCAACGGGTGGTAAAACGGTTTCGGAAAGGGAGAAAGACCAATCCCACCCAGAGGTTCCCGTTTAGGGGATGGGCTGCCCTCTTTCTCTGAACTGCCTTAACCCTATATCAGGTCTTACTTTGCCTGATAATTCCCACCTCCTCGGCAGGAATACAACGAACAGGTACAACCTCCTGAAGGGCCACTGCGGATAGTATACGTTTAAGCGTGTGCTACGGAGTAAAAGTATGCACCTAAGAGTCCTAAGTGTGTCCAGACACGGTTATAGTGATACATTATAAACTCAGAAATGACATAAATCGAGAAAAATTTATAATATTAGAAAACGTTCTACTAAAAGCTCGCTCGCAAAATCACCCGACTAAAGCAAGTAAAATCGACTATTATATTAGAATAAACAAAATCAGCCACTCTAGTAAAATAGCAAGAGAAAGATATTATAATGATTACTAAGATACTATAATAAACATTTAATATCTATTATTTAATATAGTACTAATACTATACTACGTATACAACATTAATTAAGAAAATCGAAACACGAAATATATTACGAACTACAGAAAAACAAAGCCGTAATAATGTAGCGTGTGACTGAGAAGTCTGCCCGAAGGATTGAGCAAGCCGTCTAGAACCAGCTATGCTGCGAATGCTAACAATTTATTTGACATTTAAAACATATGTGGTTAGTCGGCGATTCTGCTCGTAATAAAGAAAATATTAAGTTTCAAGAGCTTGAAGTAAAAAAAAAAAAAAATAAAATCTTATGATGCAAGTCAAAACACGACATTTTATTCTAGAGGTTTATAAGAGTGTCTTAAGTTGTAATTGTTGTTCATTCGTATTTTTGCTGCCGTGAGTTACAGTTCTGTGGTGTTTCAATAAATATTGCTACAACTAATTTTAGCCATTATCCTGCGTATTAGTTTGCATCGGCACGTCGACTGGTTTACATGGTTGACAGTGTTAGGAGGACACCTGTGTTAAGTATTCATTCGGCACGGTGTCTTCGTGTGCCACCTGGTAGTGCCTGGCCTAGACGGGCACACCGTGGTCGAGCGCATTGAATGAATTCAGAGCCTTAGCCACTCGCAACGTTACAAGTAGTGGCAACGGAAAAGCTTTCACCGTAATATACTATATATCAAGCTTGCACATCCAACATATGTAATACATAGTACGACAAAATACAAGTAATTACAGCCACATCATTCGAAATTTGAATATATTCTCGTAACGGCCGTTAATCGGCTGCGATTACGGAGACACTGAATCAACGTCGCGGATCTGATAGCACAACCCGCGACGACCGTCACCAGCAGCGGACGTTAACGTCTGTCGATACACAATTAGCCTCATTCCAAATTTTGGTAAAAACTCGCCTCGACAAACTTGCTCAGGTAC
>JASANE010019783.1:0-52958 GCA_030248225.1 Trileptium ribeirensis | reverse complement strand
ATATATAGTGCAGTCGTGGGTCGGATATTAGCTGGTGGGGCGGTGGGGTGGGGTGGGTCGAAGACGCGGTGGGGTGGGGTGGGGTGGGTCGGAAAATTCCGCCCCACATCTAACTCTGCGTGGCCGTGTGAGGACAGTAACATTTTAGTACGATTACTGGATTATTTTGTATCAAATTTATGCCTTTAAATTTCGTTAAATTATTATTTGGTTTTAGAGATTTATTCAGTTAAAAATGGGCTTTATGTTTCTCAGTGTATGATCCCTTTTACGATCAATATTATCGGATATGTTAAATACCTGGTCTCTATCTTCAAACATTGGTTAACAAATATAGCTGAGCTTGACAAAATTTTATCAAACTGACAATTTTTGATTATAATAATATATAATTAGAATTCCGGATTATGTTATACAAATTTTAACAGGTTTAATTATTGAAAAGTAAACTTGAACCTTGATGTTTCAATTTTTTTATATCATTAAACTGTCAAAATTCTAGTACTAATTATTATAGTTCAAATATTTTTTCTCTTGAGCAGTCAACCTGAAATATCGTATCTCTGTTCTCAACTTTAAATATAGTAAATTGGTAACGAAATGTGAGAATGGTAAATGACAAATTAAATCATGTTTAACAATAAATGTAATGTATAATTTTGTTGATTTATTGATTTATGCTTTTTAATAAAAATCATAAATAATTTGTTTAATTAAAAAGATGTAAAACACGGAGATTTCCCAGAAGTCAACGTTTGTTCGACCTTTCGCTGAAAAAAAACTGCTGTTGATGAGATGAAAAACAACTGCAACAGTGGAATAGTAAAATTGAGGTGCAGTTTGAGAAAAAACCAATCAAATTTATTGTAAAGGCTGTGACTTCCTACACAAAATTGCCCATATTTACATGACAATTAATGCAAACTGTCGTGTTCGCTTAATATAAACATAATAAACATTGTTTCGTGTTTGATAGGTACATTTGTGCTCTAGAGGGCTTACCAACTTTGAGATCTACAATTAATAAAGCATTAATGATGACATTGTGAAATGTGAAAGTAATTTCTACAATAAAAAATATTCAGGCAAGTTTTCTTAAAATATTGATAGTTTATAAGGGTTTGGATTTTCTTTAGAGGGCTTAACAACTTTGAGATCTACAATTAATAAAGCATTAATGATGATTGTGAAGCATTGTGAAATGTGAAAGTAATTTCCACAGTAAAAATATTTCCACAATAAAAAATATTCAGGCAAGTTTTCTTAAAATATTGATAGTTTATAAGGGTTTGGATTTTATGTAATTAGTTTAGTGCGCATATGTGCCTTCGATTTTTGCACCAGCGTAGCCAGCGTTCTCTAGTGTTTTGTAAAAACTTGCTAAAATTTTTTTGAAAACTACTGTAAACTGAAAGGGAATACCATCTAACTATGATGTTGGCCTATATACTTACAATAGTCCTTGCAACACTTGTAGCTTATCTAAAAGCAATTCCAGTTGACAATGGGATAGATGGGGAACCTGAAGTTCAGTGCGGAGCAACTGAAATATCTGTGGTTTTTCAAACAAAAAATCCTTTTAACGGTCATGTTTACGTTAAAGGATTATACGGTCAAGAGGTAAGCAACCTATATTTATCTCATACCTATGTTTGCTTTGATATCAATAATTGTGCAGCTAACTCATAGATATCTGTAAGCGGGATAATACGGCTGATCTCTCCTTAGTCATCTTTACTGGCCCAGATATTGCCTATAGCGTTGAAACTTTAGGCAATTTCAGTACAATTTCGGCAAAATTGTGGCAATTTTAGCGAAAATACTCTCTCCTAAAAGAACCGCTTAGCGCAGCACTATTCACAGCCTTGTAGCGGCTTATTTGCTCTACAGAATAGCCGAATTTTACGCAGATATCTACAATAATTGTCTAGTTATAATTGGTAACGTGATCTTTGGGCCTCTTCAGGACCCGATACGAGCCTCTGTGGACCGTTTTTTTCATAAGGAGGATGTTGGAAACCTAACTAAGGGGCATAAATAGAGATTTTCAGCTTTCAGACAACCTATAGTGGTAGCCGAACAGCTGAAGTAGAGTTATCTGTGTTAACCAAAAAACCCCAAAAACGGACACCGTCGAAACTTACCACACTGACCAGTGATAATTCCTCGCTGCGCCCGGTCCACTCACTATACATAGAATTCAAAAAGGTAAATAAGTAAGAACATTAAATTTTAGATTTGATGATTAGCAATATCTGTATTAAAAACGAAAATTCGTTTGAGTGAACCTTATTTGCAGTTGAGTGTTTCATTTGGAAATGCTATAAAATTATTCCACGATGAGGCAGGTTCCATTTCGTAGTTACCTTTTCATCAAACCAACCATTTGATTTTCGGATATATTGTTAAAAATTTCTTGGAAACTGACCGCAAAATATATAACAATGGTTCAACAGCGGTTCTATGTAAATATATACTAAAATTATGTCTTAGATTCAGTGTATTGAATAATGTGGCCCATTATTCATTGTTTCTGTTTTGTGGAACTAATATACGGAAATATATTGTTTCTGCGAAATGCTATCAACGTTGTTTGTAATGTTGCAATTTTAAACGTTTGAATATGTTCTTGATGCTTCGCGCTTCTCACAAAAATTTAAACAGCATGTGCATTAATATCAAATTCATGGCTACAAATATAACTGCTACAATAGACATTTTATACTAGCAAATCGTGACATAATTCGTTAATATTTCGAGTACTTCCGAATTTTTTAGATCGTTAACATACTTATGACCATAGCAGATTTACCAGAGATGGAACTGGGTCAAACAGGTCAGTATTTTGGCTGGGTTCATCGGGGAAATGGGTCACTATCTTCGTGTGTCACTGGGAGTTGTCGGTCGTGACCCAGTTGCGCCTATGCTACGAAAGTCGGGCGCCTTAAGCCCTCTGATGCATTTCGCTTTCACTCATTATAACAATAGCTGTATTATTGAGTTTTATATTTTTTAATATAATCTGCCTTTTATTGTCCAACACTTTCACGGTGAATTCATACAAGCGTTGTTGTTTTTATTCAGGTTTGCACAACGGTGACTAGATGTGCTCTACCGCAAACATGTGGAGTTTGCCATAAAAGTGTAACCTTTCTTGTTTTCCTTTGCCCACTTTGCAATACGATATAACATTACGCCGCCATACGTAGTAGTTCCCCTGGATGGGCTCTGTTCCGATAACCGACATTGTATTTAACGCAGCTGCACCTGACAGATCTGTTGACTGGGCGCTATTGCAGTAGCCGACGTAACATTACCCAGCCGTACACATCTAACACCGCATCGTAACTACAAAAGATATGCTTAATTTAAATTATTTCGTTAATTTACAAGTTGCTAGTTACTGTCGCTGACACTATTTCAATCAAACTGAATCGTTCTAAAAATTCTGAATCTAACACTTTTATGACCAAGCTCGGCATATGTTTGTGTGGCTGGTTTGGCGGTAGGGCGGTATGCTGTGACTGGATCACCTCCTCGTGGTACAACCTGGGCAGCGCTACGTCACTGGCAAAGAATCCAGACGTATGTGCAATAAAATTAGGGTATAAGTGGTGCCATTTGTTTTCGGAAAAATGGAAAGTGCATAATACAGATAGTCATATTGAGCACTTTACCCTCTGTATTTTCAGAGTGAACTTGACAGATACCAGTGATAGAACTGGGTCACTATTTCGGCCGGGTCACTGGGTCAGTTGGGGAACTCGGTCACTGGGTCATACCTTCCGTGGGTCACTGGGTTACTTAGTCATGAGACAGTGACCCAGTTCCGTCTCTGGTATATGCATGCTTAACGGAAAATCTTGGCGATAAAATACCATTATACATTATTATTTTGGCTCAATGTATGTTAATTTATATCGAGTTACTCGCCGTACCTTGTTAAGACCGCTTTAGTAAACCCACATTTTGACCACATTCGCTCACAAATACTATGATTGTCGAACTTCGATTTAAACTAACTTCAGGTTTGAAAATATATTCGTTTCTTTATGCCTCGCCGCACGTAGTGTCTCCTTTTTGAAACGCTAATAATGTTCCTGAACACAACGAAAAGTTTTACAGATTCCCATTTGTAGATGTGTTTGTAAATGTTATTCCTTCTTTCTATATGCAAGGCAATAAGATATATATCTTCAAATCTAAATATTTAAATATTCTAGTATTAGATGTCAAATAGGTTTTAGTTTCACGCGTTAAGACACAGCTTTAGCAGAAACAACTAGGAACGCTTGAAACAATATTTTCTAGTAGTAATTTATAAATTAACATTCGTAAGCTTTATAAACAAAATCTGTAGAGACCTATGCTGGAGCTATTCTGTTATCCACGCACCGTGCTGTTTTTGCTTAAGGTCCTTTCGATTTTTGGTATTGAATCAAATATGTGACCAGTTATATGAAATTAAACACAGATTGAACAAACAGTAGGAAGGCTACCTAATATTAACACCCACAATAGTAAATTTTTTGGAATCAGTTTTCCAGAATGTATACAAAATAATAGAGTCCTAAATATTTCCTAAAAGATCATTCCTAAATTTAAGCGTAACTTTTGCTATATATTTGAGAAATATTTCCGAAAATTTTGCTATTTCCAAAAATTTACTCGAAGCAAAAATGTAATAGAAATTTTATTGCCGAATACGTAAGACCAAAGTTGGTGTAGCCACGGGAGAAAATCTGTTGCGTCTAATTTTTCCAAATATATATAACAATTAGCGATAATTCTCATATCAGTAAAAATCATTCTCATATAGCTAATTTCCCAAATATACTGTACTGTTGTTATAGAAATTTGGTATAATATCGCTAGTGGCATTTTTTTTCAAAATGAAATTTGGGATTTATACTTATTATTTACGCATGATGTAAAATGTATCATGTCGGCTATTGCCCTCGTACACACCACCATCACAGAGCTATATTTGTGCGGCAATACTTTCAGGACTGCCGAAATTCTGCCGATGCATCCATTACACTTCCATTCGACAAATGTAATGTCGTTCGTGAGCGATCCCTTGAACCGCGCGGAATCTTTATTCGAACAACATTGATAATACAATTTCATTCTCTCTTTGTCACTAAAGTAAGCTATTATAGCTAATGGTAATTTAGGTAAAATTAGACACACATATATCAGTAATTATTTCACAGGAAATTCTCGAATGTCGATCATGCCGCAACGCAGGTAAAGTTGAAGCGTTTCCGCCTTTAGATGGTCTGCAGGCACCGTTAGTTAAATTGCAGCAATTTCCTTAACATTCCATCTAAAAAAGACCAAAGCTTTTTTAGACAGCGCCCAATAAACGGAACGATCCGGTCTTTCAAAACAGCGGCGAATAAATGGCTGTGAGGTCAACGCATTTACTTGATCAGTTTTATTGATACATATATACCACCACGGACCAGACATAGAAACATTATGGTACCAATAACTCTGTTTTTATTTGACAACTGGTAAAAATAAGCAGTTATTTAGATATCGCGATAAATTTGTAAGATTAAAGATAGAAGAACACTCACATGGTCCTTTATGAAAGACGTCGTAGATGGAATTCTCAACTCAATTTCTATCCAACCATAAAAGCTAAATTCTTTAATAAATGTGCATTGCATGTTTATATTACAACGCCTACATATAATATAAATAAATAAATTACATAATGTTAGTGATTATTTCCATTATATCTTATCTATAAATGTCCACAGGGTATGTTATCATGTGTGAAGTTCAGTTGTGTTTGTACTTTATATTTGACGATATTTAGATGAAGACTCTGCCTAGGTAAGAAAAAAATCAGCTGTAGTAAATATTTTACGCGCCCAACAAACACATATCCAAGCACATTTGAGCTTTTACATGTGTACAAAGTTTTGCGGAATCGTTTTTTAGTTAATCATTGGAAGAATGGAATAATAAAACTTAAGCAGATTGTATAAACTGAGTTTTATCTACGAAAGCTCAATACATGTCGAACAACAGTGTCAATATTTAACCAAGTTCGGCAAACCCTAAGGCCTACACACGGACATACACCAATGAGAATGCACACAGTATGCTGGGAAGCATGGGACACATAGCAACTCATTCATTCAGTCGACTTGTCCTCAAGTGAGAAACCACACGTAATGACACTACAGTTGACGTCAGTTCCAACTCGAACCTAAGTACGTATATTATTGACACCAATGCAAAACAGCGCCAAGAAATACTCAAATGAGACTAGGCACACACTGACTGACACAACTACTGTCCTCAAGTGACAGTAACATAAAATGGAATCAGTTTGTAGATGAATGACTCCAGCTAAACAAGGGGCGTAGCCAGTTCTTGACGCACGGGAGAAACGAGATTTGTTAGGTGGGGAACAGCGTAAGCCAAAACCGTCGCACATAGACATGGGCCTCGCTTTTCTGTCATGCTACACGGGGACACGAGCGGAAGCTCGTAGGTTGGGTGGGTGCAGCCCTCCGGAACCCCCTTGACTACATACTTCAGTCCTATCATATACACAAAGCCGACGCAGTGCGGTAGCTTGTAAAATTTTACCTCGGTTACACCCATTTTATTAACCCGCAGAAAATTTTTGCTTCTCAGTGGTATTATGTACAAATTGACTTTAACCCAAACAAGAAATCGCAAAATTGTCCTCGAGCTTACAAAAACGGAACCTGCTCGTACACACTGCGCACAAGTGTATTATGTATAGCAGTACATCAGCACATTCACAGGGGAAAATCATTATACTCAACAACAACAAATTTACTACAACAACTACTAATAGAGTAAATATCTCATACATTCTGAATAATTCTCAACAATTGAAGAATGTTGGTGCGGTTGTTTGATTAACCCGGTGGGAATATTTGTTACAGTCCGACAGCTCCACTCAACCGTATGGCTCTTGGGCTTCTTATGCCGTTCGTCATTAGCTGGATTTCGTGAAACCATTGATTTCGGCTTCCGTTCATCAATAACCGCTCCAGCAATCATTGAACTTTGAAAATTTATGTTTTTATGCGCATTGTTTATTTAATCCATTTATAAAGTTAGGTAAGTAATGAAAAAAATTGGCACCACTTATACATGTCATAAAGAGTACGCGTCGGGCAGAAGACGGGGGAAGCCGCTAACCGACTGATTTAACCCACCCTGACAGAATAAAACTGATCTCATTAACGCGCCTCTTAAGTTCATGCAAAGATCTTGATTCAATTGCATTAGCTTTCATACCATTCCGCTTAGGAATAATTCCATTACTATAAAGTAGTGTCTAATATTCAGATTACATCGAACTACATTATGTTTATACTTGTGACACCTCGTAATAGCACTGTATGCATACCGAAACAAGCTACCCTGTCGGAAACATATACTATATGTCAAGAACTTTTGTTTGAAAACAAAAAAGTTTTCGTCTTAAAAGAAGAATGTCACAGCAGTCATATTGCTATTAACAATACAATTTATGCGCCTGGACTACATATAGTTATTTAAATATAAAGTTTACGACGGTTCAGCATAATATTTGGTTTTTGAAACATGTCAAATTATTTGACTTCAGCGTTTGCGAATATGCTGTCTATGAAATAGCAAGAATGAATTCAGACCTGGTAAAGTTGATAATATAATTTTCGATGTCATCAATTCTCGGAATTCCTAAATGTTTTCATCTCAATTGTAGTCAACAAATCCGAGACGTTTGCTGCATGCCATTTTTGCCTGGCATGCAGACTCCAGCGGTCGGATCTGAAAAGGCTTTGACTATAACAGATACGTGCAGTGCAGTGCAACCAAAGCTGTAATGCACACTCTGACAAAAGGTGAAATCAATGTCACAGGCTGACGGCTGTGACAAAAATACACATAAATCCAAAGGCAAGAAAAGTTTAATAATTTTATAAAGAAAAATAAGATCGCAGATATTTTGTCCCTCCTCTAAACTTTTCAAGTTTAATGAACGGAGTCGATCAGTATATGGCATAGTGTAATGTACTGATAGTCACGAGTAAAGAGTCTCTGAATCCTTTCTAGAATTAGAATATCACGGAGTAAGTAGGAAAACCAAACTCCACTAGCATACATTAATTTGGATTTAAAAAATACTTCACTAACAAAGATTAATTAAAATTGATGTCCCCAGTTTGAAATTTCGCAGAGGTAAGATTAACCTTTTTAAATCAGCGGCTGCTGTGTTGATGCAATGTTTTGAAAAATTGAAGATGTAACTTATCTCTACTCTCAGGTCAGAAAATGTAGAAATTTGGGCTGTATGTGAATTATCTAACCAATAACTATTACTGCGCTAAACTTTCCGAAATTTAAGACTTTCCATTTATCAGGAGATAACTTAAGTTGTCTATTAGTAGTCCGCTCTGCAAGCTAATGTAGGTCATATTGCGCTTCGCGTAATATTGTGTCACGAACATTACACGCAAGTAATAATTTCGCGTCATCTGCAAATAACTTGAGTGAAAATTTTGCCAAAGTTGTGTCTAAGTCATTAATGTAAGTCAGCAGTAATTTCGGGCCCACTGAGGTGCCTTACGGTATCCCAGAAGCAACCACAGCTTTAATCGATTTTGCGTTATCTATAGCTATAAATTGGTATCGATAGGATTAAAGGCTGTTAATATTTGAATTTTTACATGTGAGAAAGACTCAAATGCCTTACAATTGTCTAGAAAAATTATTTCAAGTAATTTTTTCGTCTATAATGTTTCGATGAAATATTGTAAAGTTCTAGTAGTTGAATACTTGTAGAACGGTTCTTGTAAAACCAAATTGATTTTCTGTAATTACGGCATTTGACTCCGAATAAATATCTAAAGTGTCACATACAATCATTTCTAAAGGTTTACTACATGAGCATAAAATTGTAACAGACCTAAAATTAACTTTGGAGTTAATTCCTTTTTTATAAATGTGAATAATTTTGTCTATTTTAATTTTTTAGGTAATTTTCCTGTTACCAAAGAACAGGAATATAAGATAATTAAAGGCTTATAAAGAGGAGAACATAGCTGAGCAATAAAATACTGTCGAATACCGTCAAATACCATGGAATATAGAATGGAATGGACCAAGCTGAACTACAAATTGAGCATGATCCGGATTTGCGAAACTTTCTAGAACAGTAGTTGACACAATAAGATAATCACTATTTGAAAATACCAAATCCTAAATTCCTCCTCTGTCATAAATTGGTAAAGACCAAGCTCCAATAAAAATCTATTTCTATCGAACTACATAGTTTATAATGTCCCACTTAACGTTGGGGAAATTAATATCACCAAGGAAAATAACAGGTGTGTTTAAACAAGAAATGCCATGCCACAAAAACACAAAAGTACAATCTATGTTTGAGCTATGTGTTTTATTGGAAAAAATAAACACAAATTGCGGAATGTCTTTTTTCGGTACTTAAGTTTCAGCTTGTATTCGACGTCAAGGTTTCAACGAGATTTTTCGGATTCGACTTACATTTGAAATGACAAAGCAGTATTGATTTGGTAAAGTGTATTGTAATAGCAAACGCCGCAATGCATGCATCACATACACATTCATTGCATAATTTGATGCTTATATTTCCGAACCGACATTCAAGTAACTGTTTCAAACAACGTTCGACCTGGCCGCACTGCTACCGCTTTCGAATTGTTTGTGACTCTCCACAAGGGTGTCACCGAAGAACAGTAAGAAGCCGGTCTGAATAGACGCTAGTCGTCCAGACCAGTTATATAGCAAAACAAGCACTTGATAGAATTTTTTTCGGCTTACATTCGCACTGTAAGTAAATGGTTGGAGTACAAGTTCGAACAGTACTAGTTCCTGTTAGAATACGTTTTAGGTGGACCAGGCCATCAGTTTCCAGTGTTTCTATATGGAAGCAGACAAGACAGTTAGTCAAGATCTTGAGGTCTCTCCGCTAACAACAAGTTTGCAAACAGCAATTTTACCGATGCCTGTATGTCGATATGATATCCTCGATGGTGGCCCAGAAGGTTCGCCTGTGAAGTAAGTACTCGGTGAAATATCATTTGTCTGTACAGCTAGACATAATGTATAACTTAAGGGATCAAACAGAATTTGAAAACTACCGTCACGCTTACTACAAGACATGTATTTTCTCTAAATTTACCCATGTAACAGTACTATTTTTCGTGAAAATTATCTCGAACTGTATTTCTATGTAAATGCCTTGCTTTATCAAAATCCCAGAAAAGATCGTGCAAAAATTCGCAGTAAGCCTCCTGTTATCAGTATTAGCATTTCAAAGCGACGTTAACATGGGTGGCGTGCTGAACAAACACAATTTGTGTGCGCATCTGTTTGTTGAATCCTCAGATATGTTTCCGTTCATCAAATGACAAGCTGAATCTCATAGTTGTATTCGCGGTCTTTGATTGCGTTGGCGGTCTATGATTGTATTAACGTGTGCGATAAAAACGTGTTTACAAACGCGTTTTCAACTGTACGTTGTCACTAATTGGCGATGGTATAAATCATTACAATTAGTGAAGGTAAGCAGTGCCTAGGTGGTGCTGTATCGTAAATTGTGTTCGTGTACGTCAGGTAAAGCAGTGATTTGTGCACGGACATCGGTTTTCCGATTGTGAAGTAACTTGACATAACTCGTAAAAACACCTATCAAGTGAACTCAGCTTGGAAGTTATTTTGCACTATATATAGAAGCCGTATTGTGCTTTATGTTGAGCTGAACCAGTATCTATGTAACACTGTAACAATTTCGTTATGACAAATTAGTTAACAATTTGCATAAAATATTGTGAAAATTGTGTGAGTCTCGAAGCAGTGATAGTATTGTAGCGATACGGATGTAGTCCTCTAACTCACTGGTAGGACCTACGGTAGTAACTGTTAATTCGTGTTTCACTCTATTACTTTTTGCAATTTCAGCGTGAATAAATGAGTTCCCTGAGGTTTTTTACTCCAAAAGGTTAGCAGGTTCACAACTAAACTACTTTCTTGACGAAATATTCAATTTTTATGTCGATATAATATGGTTAGCTTTAACGAAGTTACGTATCTTATAGTTGTTGTGTATGTCAACGCTCTTTTTATTTGCATGTGAATATGGATCCTGCAAGCAGAAGCAATCTAGGAAGCAATGTAAAACCGTTGCAATGCAGTCAATTTTGTCACTGTAGTGTTTTTACAGCTGAAAAGGGACAGCTTGCAACCAAACGACTTCGCTGTGCACTGCATGAAAATCTTGGGTATTATATTACATATCTTCTCCAACTAGGACTTGAAACCGCGGGGAAATAACAAATTGGTGCACTGCTGCTGTGTTAGTTTGAAGAGTGTGGCGCGCATGTGGTAGCACCGCGTTCGAGCCTCCTTAAAATAATACTAACAGGGGCTGCAAGCGCACGGTATTTATTCTTTACATAATCTCAAAACAAGATGATGAACGCAGCTTGAAAATTCGGTTTACAGCAGCTGTTCTTTATAAACACATGCTGTTAATGGCCAAAAAACACATAGCTAGGAACTCTGCAGATACTATATCCGTCATTCCTAGGAAACGACTTTTGTATTGTATTTTTTTTCTGCGTATTTTGGGCGACTGAACACTGTTACGAGTTTTTTCTATCTTGAAGCCATAATTTATAGAACAACGATTTCACATGTGCAATATATTGACTCAAAGTAGCTCTCTCCTAAATGTTGTCCTCGTCAAAGCAGGTGTGGCTACTGCTTTCGCACCGGCATGCCGTGTAACTCGAGCTAAGCATACACGTTTTGTCGTTTTTTCAGTAATAACCTTTATTTTGTTAAATATCACTTGATTTTGTTACATGAAAGTCATGACAGACAGCCTGGACAGCTCGTTATATTGCCGACAGCGGTATTAGCTTTAATCCTAATTTAAACGTTCCGTGCAAATATCAGAATAGTTCCCGAGTGTGTGTGAATTTGAATAGTAGGATGAGGAGGACCAGACGCTGTGGAATACTGATCGACCAAACTTAGATAATCTGGTTAATATTCATGTTGTATGGTACCACATGATGATTCCGAACCGTACAATGAATTTATGTGGACTTAGAAACTTCGTCACGAGAATGTTAAATATGACCAAATGTACTGCTGGCAATGGTGTGGCGAAATTCATGAATACAGTACAGTACATTGGGAAATTCATGAATACTGTATAGCAGTAAAATTCAGCATTGAATACTATTCTTGCTACGCATTGCTGCGACATCGCCTGATGAATGTTGGGATAGATTGGCACGCCAAGCGTAAGAAATTTTTCAGGGCATTTAGGCGTTTAAGCACGGTAATTATGCGGAAAAAACTAAGATAACACATGCGCACATTCTGGTATAATTTCAAAACCAGCTACAGACACGAAAAGTCTAATCACATCAGATCTGAACCCTAAAATATTAAATTGAACGTATAATTATTGTTTATAGATTGCATACGTCAATATTAAAACGGTCGTATGTTATCAAATAAGACTCAAAGCGGGAAATAAAAGCATCAAACAGTATTCGGAAATCCAAACATGAGCAAAATTACGACTATTTCCTATGAGTGGGAAGACAATGTATCTTTATCATTAGCGTTTTGCTAAGCTGATAGACTAGCTGTTTTGTGAGGATACTGTGAATGTACAATTTAAGCAATCACTGCACCAGTCACCACAGCGGTCCCAGTGTTGTAACTACTAGCCAGCAAAGGTGCTAAGATATACTCATGAAATGCCTAAATGTATTATTAATGAAACACCTAATCACAATTTATTGCCTAAATTACCTGTACGGCGACAATTTCATCAAGACAGCATAATTAATTATTACTGAGTGCCGAAATCATCAGAACCAAATTTCGATGGCTTTTAATTTAAAATGAGGGTATATCGCAGAGTTGCCCGGTGAAAAATTAACCCGGAAGCATATGATGTTGGTTTGTTCTAATCAAACCTATATTATTACAAATAACTTTTGAAGATAATATTCTTAAGTTAGATTTTCTCTTCACATAACAAGTTTTTCAGTAGGCTTTATAAGCAAAAATAAAATTGATTCCCAACCACCGGTGGAACCTTTAGTGCACGAAATTCGAGAAAATACGTAATATCAAATAAACGTGTTTACACAAAATAAGAATCTCATTTTTAGCAATCGTGTGGTCCACTGATTGGGTCTTTTTCTACGATTGGCTATGTGCTACAGGCGCTACGCCGGCAATCCAAGCTAACTCCCATTCGTTTCTGAATTACATCGTGCGGCGCTTCTTAGTATAATGACAGTTTGATTACATAGCTAGGCCTAATCATGACCTAGGCAGTATGTATTTGCTTTTGGTTTTTAGGGGTATAATGCTTTTTCCCTCAATTTTTAATAACATTAATTAAAGGCCAATTTCCTCGGCAGTTGAGATTTCGCCGATCACTGCGTCTGTGTATTGTTGCCAAAAATAACTGAAAC
Organism: Trileptium ribeirensis; assembly: GCA_030248225.1. Taxonomy (NCBI): domain Eukaryota; kingdom Metazoa; phylum Nematoda; class Enoplea; order Enoplida; family Thoracostomopsidae; genus Trileptium; species Trileptium ribeirensis. The sequence goes on along the minus strand of JASANE010019783.1, from coordinate 39,429 downwards.
TTTGGTACTTATTTTTATAGATATGTCATTGTTGGTCAATCCGTCTACCATAAATGGGTTTGTGATACCGATACTCTCAATACATTTTGTATGACTGTTCACTCGTGTTATGTCGATGATGGAAGTGTAAGCAATATTTGATGTTTGTTTGTATGGAATAACTGCACAACAAAACCCCCGATTTCGACTATTATATACTTACTTGCCACGTGTACTTAGCTAAATATATGTTGCGGTAAATCTACTAAAGGTTGTTTTAGACGTACAATCTTTTATCTAAAAAATTGAGCATAGTCTAATTGTTAATAATTTGTAACTGAAAAGTGTAGCAAATAGAGATATTTCAAATTTTATGCACCACTTTGTAAATTTTGAGCTCAAAGTTTTTCAAGATATCCTGTTTGTCCGCAATTGTCTGAAGTAATATGTTACAAATGTTTGATCAATCAGTGTTCACACGTTCAAATTCACCCAATATGCTTTGAAATGTTGATCGAATTTTCACGTAAAAGCTTGAACGTCTAAACAAACCCAATTATATTTGTTGTATTCGAAAATGTTAAACTGGGAATTGCAATTCGCCTTCTGAAGCCCACTTAGATCAGTTCATCTTTGAAGTCGAAATGTTACCATAAAACGAGTAAGTTTTATATAAGTTCTGTATGGTTATTCAACGTTGATAATGCTCAACAGCGGCGCGGCCTTTGCACACACCCAAGGGTCCACTGGTATGATAACGACCGTCAGTGTAGATATTACAGTCTTGTCGTAGTTAGCAACGTCAGCAAATCAGTCCACCAAAAAGCTCTTTTGTAATCGACACTATCCTAAAAATCCTCTTCATTTTTATTTAATTTATACCTTTCAATTTCAATTATGACATAACCAGAAACAGAGGCACCTCGATTTGCGAATTTTTTGTTAACTTTACCGTAAAAATTCGACTAAAGAAAAACCGCAAAAGCAAAAAAAACTGTGAGAACATAATAACCATCTAATAAATATAGCAATTTATCTAAATACTACAGAAACATGCTGCACAAACGAATGACAATAGCAAAACAATATTTAGACCATCGGCATCACGAATCTGCCTTTAATATAGTTAAAAGTAGTAAAAGGAACAACTCACCAACTACATTTTATGAATAACCATATGCGTAGTTACCCTTTTTTCTGTAAGGCGGTTGGCTTTAGGGATATTGCTGAATTATCCAAATTTAGTGCCCTGGAGCACACATTCCCTTCACGATAATTGGGAGTAGGGACTAGTTTTAGTGTGCTAATTGACTTATAGTTAGTGAGGACTTAAAGCTGATGACTTCGTTATCGCCGTACCAATCTGTGTTTTACATATATATATTATATATCGTGCGCAACCATTGAACAAAATATTTTCTGCACTTAAGAAACATTGAGGATACAAATCATTGACTTATATAATGCACGAAGAAAAAGCAGCGCCGTATTGTATATGAATCAAGTCTTTAATTTATTTTTAATTTCATGTCTGATCTTTTATAAATACCCAATTTATATATATTTAAAAACGAAAGTAGTGAAAAGTCCTCAGTTTACACTGGAGTGCCGATGTTGATATCCAATTTGATGGCACTATCAACTAGAGCTGCAGTAGCACAAGCTGCGAAATGATGCCAGTTTAAAACGAAAACGCTGTTTACCTTCTAAACTAACTACTAGCTCTTGCCGCCGTTTAAAACTGGTTATCTGGTTAAGCCTAACCTGGCTGATGGCGGCAAGCAAGAAATGTTCACTAAGAAATGAATGACATAGTTTAATTAAGGCCTAAACCCACAATTGTATTGCGCGCTTTCCGAAAATTGTGCTAGCTTAGACTAAGCCTAATAGCATGCTTTTTGCTGTACCACTAAAGTGTTCTATTGCTGGGTCTTAAAATGAAGTGTAAAAATTTTTGTTGCTAAGGCCATCGGACGTTTCTCGAAGGAAATGCGTTTAAAACAGAAAATAATATGTTATGGTTTCAAGTTGTTGACGACCCTTGTTGTTCTAACTTAAAATCACGGTGTGTATCGATCCAGATTTGTTATTTTAAGAAGACAATGCTTATGATGTTATTTTCTGCAATCTTTTGCAAATTTCATTTTATCTAGTAAATACACTCATGTATTTATATGGTGACGACTACCAGCGGGAATGCAATGCGGATGTGCCAAGGCAAGAAGCCAACATAAGTTATTACTCAAAAATGCAAGAAGGATTATTAAGCCGGAACTAATTCATTTAGTGAACGCTGTTGTATATTATTTCAGGGAGCCACAGAAGCTCATGTTGGCGAGCGTGCCGCTGTAAGCATTTTTATGAAGATTCCATATTGGTTTATTTGTCTACATTTCATATAATATATTTAGGTATCCAATTCCGGCGGCTCAGTAGACGATCGGCCCGTGGGGTTGTTGCGGCGTTGGTCGGGCATGTGGGAATAAGTAAAAATTTTGATCCCAATTCTCTCAACCTTGCCGCAAAATTTTTGTACTGTTGCCTGGAATTGAAAAAAATTTACGCGCGTATACGTAGGAGCTGTGGGAACATGAGGTGCGGAGCATCAGGGCTGAGGTCAATATGGGTTAATACGGTGTCCAGCCGTTAAGAAGGTAACCTACAATGAGCACTTACTATATATTTACTAGTTTAGCATCGAATTATAAATTCTTGGCCTGGACATCTTCGTCGACACATTACTGGTTTTGACAGGACGTTTTCACCAACGCGGCGTTTATAAAAATACTTTGTCAATCTTACCTGGGGCTCTGACTCCTGGACACATCTCTCTGTGTGGCATTGAGAATATGTAGAACGCTAGTATATATAATTTTAGAGCTATTAATATTTTGCCAAAAAAACTGATATCAATTTATTGACAGCCACAATGATGACGTGTCAGTGTGTGTAATTTTGACAAATTTAGCTTCAAACTCAAAACTTCAGCTTATATTATATTCTAATCATATCGCTGCCGCTTTTGAACTTGAGTCTCGGAATTGTCTCTATATTAAATCGCCCGAAGCCCGGTCCCTGAATGAATATCGAGTTGACTTGATCCAGCTCGGACTGAGTAGCCCGCGCTTGCACGACTGTATCAAAAAATATTTTCAAGTCAACTTCGAAATATATTAACCTGTTTTGTTGTGGGTACATTTTTATTTAAGCTTATTTAGTTTGCTCAAAAGGCTTAGTATTAGTAGATGATAACTCAGTCTTCATCACACGCTGATATACACCGGTCTAAACAAAGAATCTAGCCAACGACTACTGCTCGACTATCATGTCTTCATGCAGGAAAAATTTGAACAATTTGTTATCCTAAAACATAAAACACTGCTCAGATCGGCTAATACAACACAGATTCATAATGGAGTCCGTAGAAAGAGAGTGCTCTGATATGTGGGTTCTCGTGTTAGTCAATGAAATTTTGCTGGAAGATTCGATTTTTTGAAAAATTAATAAATTTATTTCCAGCACATTTTTTGATACTTTTTATGTGATCTCATCCATTACACTTTTAGAACAAAAATAATTTTCGGAAACCTGCAGATACGTCATTGTCCCTGTGTATGCGCTGCTTACATGCTCGCGTTACCAATTTTATCCGTTAAAGAACAGTGGGACCGGTTGTAATCATTACGACAAGGATTATCTAGCAGATGGGCTAAACTTGATGAACATTTATATCCGCACCAATGTACATTCTGTATAGCACCGGCCCGCTAGAAGCAAAAAATAGATGCGCTCATGTGATGGTCGTAGCACGTTTATCACCGCATTTCGTGCCTCTTCTCCTTTGTGTGGTGGGGTGTTTTTGTTCCTCTCCTTCTACTGGTTATACGTGAAGTAGTAGAATAAGAGGAATCAGGATATGGTAGGTTAAAGGAATTTGGGTATTTCTATGGAGTTTATTGCGCAAATTAGGTTGATTTTATTTTACTGGAAGGAGAATTACTATATATCGTATTTGAACTGTTCTGTTTTTTTTTTTTTTGTTGTGTTGTGTTGTGGTTCGGTCTGCATTTATTGTTTGGTGTTTTTGTTTTTTAGTGTTTTGGGTTCGATGTCACACGTAAAATGCATATGTTTATTCATGTAAAATCATAGAACAAGGTTTGAACAATTTAGGTTTTTGTTCACTACGTGTTCCAAAATATGTTTTAATGCAAATGCTGCTGCTACACAACGTTCGTTCAGAACCCTAACCGTTATGATAGCAACAAAAATATATGATGACTAACAAAGAAGCATTTAGGATCTTGTTTCATGTAGTAGCATAATCAGTTACATAAATGACGGTGGTTATGCGTTATATATGAATTTAGGGGTTTAAAATATTTTAAAAATGGCAAACTTTAACATTAGATTTAGCCTACGCAGGGCCAATATATGCCTCATGAAACGATGTTCTATAGTGAAATACGAAACAGGCAATCTTTAATTTTTAAGACACTTTGTACACAATAGTTAAAAATAGCGTAAATAAATTTATTTTTTGCTTAAAATTTTTATTTTAAGACTTATTTTAATTTATAAATTCCGTACTTAAAGAAAAAGTTGAATTTGCAATAGTAATATTTAGCTTACACTTCCGCTTGCTTATGTGTTCATCTATGGTGAAATTACCGTCGTCATATGTTTTTGTGGCTATTATAACGGTTAGACTTCTGAAAGAACCTTGCGCAGCAGCAGCTTGTGCATTAAAACATATTTCGGAACACGTAGTGAACATAAACTTAAATTGTTCAAACCTTGTTCCATGATTTTACATGAATAAACATATGCATTTTACATGTTACATCGTAGCATTGTTACCTTGTATTATTCCTTTTACAAGGTCACGAGATTGATTTCAGATTCAGGATTAAATTAGTGATGAAGCTTCAATACAACTGAGAATTTTGGACTAGGCTCGGCTCAGCTCCCGAGTCGAATCTGTCATGATATCTGAAAACCAAGCCAGCGCCCAGGGCATGTTTGAGAGTGTACAGTGTAGTGTATGAAGAAAATCTGGGTTCGGCTCTTGAAAGCTCTATTCTAAAACAACAAACATTTATTATAACAGGTGATGTTTTAGCACAATAGTCTGCCTAAAGCAAGAGCAGCAAAATACATCGGTTTGGCTCTTAAAAGCAGCTATATGGGTTGTTCGACGGATTGCATATGTTCTCTCTAAATATTAGGGAGTCGCAAACTTTTATTGTTGGGAGCCAGAGTGTTGATTCTAGCTTGTTATCGGAAGAGCCGAAACGAGAAGAAGACCCGTTCATGAATAGCCGAGTCGGCAAGAACTTGAAACACGTGGCTCTTTACCACCAATAATAAATATCCAGTAAGCTTCTAGGCAGTGGCGGATCCTGGATTTAACCGGGGAGCGATCCCGAGGTTCGTGTTCACCCTCTTTCAACGCCCGAGGCCCCGCTTCCCCAGGTATCCCCCTGAGGCGCCGCTTCCCCAGGTATCCCTCTGAGGCGCCGCACACCCTCAAGCAGCCACATCTCCCCTAGGCACCGCCGCCCCTCCCCCCGGAGACGTTGCAACCACCCCTTCCCCCCAACGAGGCCGGCCACCTTCCTTAGGCGCCGCATCCCCTCAAGGCGCCCCCACCAAGGCCCCGCACTCCCCGAAGGCTCCGCATCCCCACAAGTCGCAGCAGCCTCCCACCCCCCGCGGTACCGTACCTGCCGAGGTGTCGTCTGCCCCGAAGTGCCGCATTACCGATGCGTCGTAGCCCACGCCCCCGGGGCGCCACACCTTCGCAGCCGCCTTCCGCCCCACCACGGGGCGCCGCACTTCCTCAAGTGACCGCCTCTGCAACCTAGGTATGCAGCCCCCCACCCGCCGAGACCCTCATGCCGCTTCGGGCAGGCAGCGCACCTACCCCTCCAAGGCGGCGTACCTTCCGAGGTGCAGCACACCCTGTCCCCGAGCAGGTGCCGCACGCCAACAGGAGGCCGCATCCCGGCGAGCCGCCGTAGCATCTCAGCCGATGTGCAGCTCCCCCGAGGTGCCGCGCACCCCAAAGTGACATTCTCCCGATGCGGCGGCCGTGGACCACGCTCCCCGAGGCGCCGCAGCCACCTTCGCTCCCCTACACCGAGGCGCCGCACACCCCTTCCCCCGCACCCTCCCCAGGCGCCGCATTCCCCGAGATTCCGTAGCCCCGAAAGAGTCGCACCTACCCTCCCCGAGGCGTCACAGCACCTCCGGCGAGATTCTACACCCCACCCTGCTCTCTCGATGCGGCGCTCTCCTGCGATGTGCCGCTCTCCCCGAAGTGTCCACCGTCCCGGAACGGTGCCTTCCGAGGCGCCGCTTGGAGCCGACCCGCTCTAGCCCTTGCTTCCAGGCGTATAACTAATACTTACGTTTGCTGAAAAATAAAACCGAGCTAGAGGGCAAGAGCTTGGCAAGCCATGTCTCTAGCAACAGAAAATTTTATTTAGAAACACAGATGTGTGGTATATGTTTCTTTATTTCGTTATCTCGGAAATAAAAAACAAGGTTGCCGTATGACGGAAAACAAAATAATGTGGAGTGGCGAGTGTCTATTCTATTTACCGGAGAATGCGCTTGGGGGATATAACGCGGCTTCAAAATTAATTCTCTATTAGTCTAAGCCGTGCTTTTAAAATTTTCCTTAATTTAATGCGCTCCGTTCGTGAGGTAAAATCTTATGCCGCCGAGGACGAAATAATAAAAACAAATAACTGGCGTTGTCTGTTTTCGATTCTGTCCAAACTTTATTTTTTTAAAAAGGTTTATCTCAAAAAGTTCCAGAAAAGTTCTTTAAAAAATGCACCAGTATTGGCACAAAACATATGATAGGGACACAGTCGTGTCTCTATAATATTCTTGCTGGATGGATATACTGCAATAAGCATCAGTTTTTCTATATATACAATATTTGGACAGCCCGGAATACCGGCCTTCACGGCACCCTGAAACAACGGCGGATACATGGCAGCCGTTGACCGGCATCCCGTTGACCGGCCGAAAGCTACTGGCTTTTTCGGCTGGCTGCCACCACTATCCTGAATACAAGTTAACTCAAAATGACATTAATACATAACTAAGTCTCAAAATTTGTTATTGGTTGCGAGGTGTAACGTGGAATGGCCTAACCTTATTCTGACAGAACTACGCCCCAATTTTCTAATATTCAGTATTGCAGTTATGCAATAATAAAGGCCTTAATAAATTTGCACATGCGCAGTACAACTATAATCCTGCCCAGATTGCAAAAACTCGTATTTATAACTCTGGCTTATCTTAGGTTTAATACAGTAATACTTTATGATACTGCTCAAACAGCAGAAACTCGTCTTTATAACTCGGGCTTATCTTAGGCTTAATGAAGTAATACTTTATGATCCAGCCCAAACAGCAGAAACTCGTCTTTATAACTCGGGCTTATCTTAGGTTTAATAAAGTAATACTTTATGATCCTGCCCAAACAGCAAAAACTCGTGTTTATAACTCGGGCTTATCTTAGGTTTAATAAAGTAGTATTCTATGATCCTGCCCAGATAGCAAAAACTCGTGTTTATAACTCGGGCTTATCTTAGGTTTAATAAAGTAATACTTTATGATCCTGCCCAAACAGCGGAAACTCGTCTTTATAACTCGGCTTATCTTAGGTTTAACAAAGTAATACTTTATGATCCTGCCCAAACAGCAGAAACTCGTCTTTATAACTCGGGCTTATCTTAGGTTTAACAAAGCAATACTCTATGATCCTGCGCAGATAGCAAAACCTCGTGTTTATAACTGGGTTTTATCTTAGGTTTAATAAAGCAATACTCTATGATGTTTTTATAACTCGGGCTTACCTTTGGTTTAATAAGGTAATATTGTTTAAGTATACACCTTTGGTCTCTTTGACTATCGTACGATGATGTTGCTTTTGTAGGGCCGATTTGAACTGGTTGATAACAAAGGCTGTTCAATCGACAAGTATCTCCTTCGTCAAATCGAATACCCGAAGCATCTAGAAGCGGGTCAGGAATCGCACGTGTTCAAATTTCCCGATCGGTCTTTGTTGTTTTTTCAATGCCAAATTGCAATAACGATTAAGGTAGGATGGGGTGACGTTGTAATTTTTAGATAGATCACAACACTTACAGCGTCTTAAATGAGGCTGTGCTTTCCGTCGAACGAATTTTACGCTGGGCGCAGCTTTTTCTGTTTCTGTTTTGATGTAAAATGTAATGTTGGTTTTGATATCGACTGTGATCAATAGCGGTAACGATAGCGCGATGTAAAATACTATATTCTATAATAACCATAATGTTAACAACAATACTTCTAGGCCTTCTAAAAATTAATGCCAGCAAAAGCTATTCTTCCGCTTTGTAGTGCTCTGTATTATTGTACCCGTGAAAACATCCGATTTATGCCGTTTCATACCTTAACTAAAGATCAACAATATACTGTGATTTTGCACGGAAAGGCAGGTCTTATAGCAGATTATTAAAAATTTGATCCAAACAGTCCAAGTTTTTATATAATACCGACAGTCACAGCACGTTCTAAACATTTCTAAAATATATTATTTTGGTCTCAAGCATAAGGGAGTAGTAACAACAAAAACAACAAGCTACGCTGTCGGAAACACATACTATGTGTCAAGAACTTTTGTTTGAAAACGAAGACGTTTCTTCTTAAAAGAAGAATGTCACAGCAGTCATATTGCTATTAACAATAGGATTTATGCGCCTGGACTACATATAGTTATTTAAATATAAACTTTACGACGGTTCATGCATAATATATGGGTTTTGAAACATGTCAAATTATTTGACTTTACCGTTTGCGAATATGCTATCTATGAAATAGCAAGAATGAATTCAGACCTGGTAAAGTTGATAATATAATTTTCGATGTCATCAATTCTCGGAATTCCTAACTGTTTTCATCTCAATTGTAGTCAACAAATCCGAGACGTTTGCTGCATGCCATTTTTGCCTGGCATGCAGACTCCAGCGGTCGGATCTGAAAATGCTTTATGACTATAATAGATACGTGCAGTGCAGTGTAATTAAAGCTGTAATGCACACTCTGACAGAAGGTGAAATCAATGTCACAGGCTGCCGGCTGTGACAAAAACTAAATATCTGTTTCGAATATATATCTTTAGCAGTAACGGATCCAGAAAGTTGTGACAGGGAGTGGTTTCTACTGAAATTTATTTTGTATTCAACGTTTTAAGTATTCATTTTAACCCTTTCACGCAAAGCAAATGCACTCGGTGAAGCGTTACGTGAGCTATTTTTGTAGTGTAGTGTACATTTGTACAAGTACTATAATAGTACCCTAAACTATATTTTGCTAAGTTTAGCAAGGCTCGCAACCGAAAGATCCATGCTTAGTTTCCTGGCTGGGTAAAAGCTTGCTCAACATTGTATCAAACCTAATTAGCATGCTATGTCCGAATACCGACCTCCAAAGCCGGGTCCCTCATCCCGCCCCAACGCTGGATCCGACAGTGATTCCTGGTCTGATTTCACGAAGTCGATAAGATCAACTGTAGCATATGAAGAATCAGACGAGCTTTATATAATAAAAATTGATTTATAAAAAGCTGGTTGAAAAATATTTTTTGTATATATAGCTAAATAAATTAATGTACTACATTAAAAAATTAACATTTTTGCCCCTTTAAGCAACAATAACGCGACTAAAATCATAAATTTGAAAGAAAACCGATCGCATTTTCTATAACACCAATTGTTTCATACAAAACACTTGTATAATAGGGACTGAACTTAGGGACCATAGCACTGTTTGAATGAACAACGAACGATTACCTCAGTATCACAGCTCATGTTATCGCTTAATTATAAAACTATGGATCCATCTACATTTGACAATGGTATTATTTGATAATCGTTGTTCCTTGCCAACAGTTCGAGTAACTGTTTTCGTGATAAAAAGTACATAATAATTTCGGCGACGAAAGTCATCATTCTGCACACTGGTAAAATACACACTTTGGTATATTTCTAATTTCACATTGATATCTTCAAACAATAACGTATGCTTTATAAGTGATCAAAAGGGGTTTAAAAACCCTGACTAAGGCAACTAGGCCGCTGTGGCTCATTTCACCAACGCAAGTACAAATTCATTTATGTCCTCACAACTCCCATTTTTATAATATAAGCCATCTTAAAACAAACATAAACTGCACTCAAGCGGAGCCTTGTAAAATAGGTTATATCTTTAAAATAAAGTTCTAAACTGTTGTGATTCCTCGAAATAACTGAAATTGTTTGTTCGAAAATACAACTTTTGTTAAATCCCGCTCAAGCGAAGGAATGATTTCACCAGGAATCGAACATCGGCCCTTCGCTTGAAACGGTTTACAATTTTAGATGTTATTCTGACCAGCGAATTACGATGCTTCATTGTGGTTATTATTTTTGCGTGATCTCAACAACAATATTGTATAAATATCTATAATTACAAACACTCTTCCGCAATTAAGTGAACGGTTTAAAATGTATTCAGTGAATTACACTCAATCACTTTAATTTTCCAAAGCTTTCAATCTGAAAGTTATAGTATAACTTCGTACTCCCGTTGTTGATTGTCCGTTTCCGGAATGGCAAGAGTTCGGTCGTCGTGCACGAGTAAAGAAGCAGACTACGTTCACTCAATATACTGAATTTTCCAAAGCTTGCAATCTAAAAGTTTATAATATAACTTGAGAATCCTGAGGTTGATTGTCCGTTTACGGAATGTCCAGAGCTCGGTCGTCGTGCGCGAGTAAAGAAGCAGACTACCTTAACTCAATGTATTTAAATTTCCAAAAATTCCAATCTAAAAGTATATAATATAACTTCAGACCCCGGATGTTGATTGTCCGTTTCCGGAATGCCCAGAGCTCGGTCGTCGTGCGCGAGTAAAGAAACAGACTACGTTTGCCGATAACGACGAATTGGCGGCGGGTACATGGGATGTCAGTTCTGTAATGGATGTATTAAGCTTGACTGAAGGAAATGGGTCCGATGCTAATTTAAACCTTCCAGACACTTACAGTAACACCTACACACCTGGTGGTTATAACACGAACAAAGTAACTTTAGTTCACTTTTCAGGTAACTTGTGTGTTTCGTCCTATGTTTTTATAATTGTGTTCATTTTGTCACTGTTACTGTTCGGTGCTGTGCTGTATTCCGTTATGGTATTATACAAACCACAGTTACATTTACTAACACAGCGAGCGATCGAGTTTGCAAAGCTAGGGGGATGTGAGGCAAGTGGAGATTATTAGTGCTAAATATAACTACTATTTCCCGAGATTTTTTTATTTGTCAGCAATACGTTCTGCTTTCTTACACTTTATTGCCCATAAGTTTTAGCGAAGCCTGCGTATTCCATTTGTTTAAGTTCTGTCTAATTCATTATACGATGACAATTTGATGGCCATTTTGGTCATTGTACGTCGTAAGATTATGAAAATTTGAAAAACCCATAGCTCTTGGGCGGACGTCGGTAAACATGTCTTGTTGTGAATTGTGAAGCAATTTAAGCTTGGAAAGGAGTTTGTCCTCAACGTAGAGCATTAAATGAATTATTATCTTTTCAAGTCTAAATTTCACCAATTAGATCACGTGTAGCCTGTAGATCAATAATAGCTAGACCAGTTTGGTTGCAACCTAAATATTGCCTTATAATAGTTACACAACTGACTGTCTCACTGTGACATATATAACTGTTTGTGACAATAAAAGAGTAAAATATTAATTTACTAGCAATGTAATAATTCTGCTGTCAATATTTATAGATTAAGAATTTTAGCTAATTTTTCCTAGTGCGCATAATACACATGATTTTGACATAAATTCTGCAAATTGAAACACTTTTAATTGTTTTGAATTAGCTAAAATACGATTAGTGTTTGTATCGATTGCACTACTACTTCGTCTATCACACAAGATCACTGGGGAAAGAGCAGACATTTTTTAGTTGATTTTAAAAAATTGCTCAAATTATATTGAAACTCGGTAACATGGCGATGCTTCAACGTGTTCGATTTTGAGTTTCAATAAAGTTCGCTCGTTCGATTTCTAGTAGCTTAATGATATTCCTAGCTCTGGAAGAATAAATTGCTTACTTATATGGAAGACTCCTCAGCTCCAGACAGCTTTTCCGTTTTGATCTTGATTGCCGATTTGCGGCGAAACTTAATATATAGAACAAATATAAAAGGCATGAAATTAATATTCATACCATATAGAAAAAACTAAAATGCTAAAATTTTATACAGAAAGTTTCTTCTCTTTAGTTTAAGCTGACAATTATCTTGCTTTTATATTTTGTTGGTAGCTTACAGAAATCATACAGCAGGACTTATGAACTTATGTAGCAAAGTGCTTTGCAGACTAGCAGATGCAGCTACATCATAGGTGTGGAAGTTTTTTCGATTTTACTAAAATTTACGCCAATTTCAGCCAAGTTTCGATAAATTTTTCCTAATTTTCACTGTTTGCTGGCAATGTTGCAACAAGTTTTGCCAATTCTTACCATATTTTGCGAATTTGTGCTAAAATGTTAGCGCGCTGCCTTGGTCGCGCTGGAGAGCGGGCTCTATTTAGTGCGTGGGGTACGTTTGCTTTGAGAATTGGTCCATCCCTCAGAGGAGAGTAGCCCTGCAACCCACCATCGACACCTAGGCACTAACTGTGCATATTGGAAACGACTCTATTAACAACACCAGATAGCGAAGCCACCTTCGTTTACTCTACCGGTCAATAGTATTGAAAAATTGTACCCCGAGAATAGGAAGGTATTGCTTGCCTTGTCATTATTGCAGTGTCCGATTCAGTAATTAAAAGAGCATCCATAGGTATCGATTTGATTATTGCGCTGTACGCAACACTAATTCGCATTAGTTCGACCGTCATTCGTGTTTCCAGTTTGATAGGGTGCCAGATCTGCATGCAACGCAGCGTAGCATGCTGGCACAAAAACAAGGTTGCGTTAGAGCTCTGTACTAGAAAGATAAGCGAGAACTCTCAAGCTCAATTGCTGCGTCTGGGTTTGTTATGTTTACAGTTTCATTTTGTCATAGTCATTTTCGCCCTTGCAAACAAATATGTATTTCATCATGTCATTTACTCTTAATTGTCACAGAGGTAAGAAAAACCGTGTTCCGATATGCTTATATCGACCTTTACCCAATTCCATAGCACTGTAAATGTGGAGCTAGGGTCTACAATTGTTGGGATTTCAGAAACAGTCGACACTGTTAGTGGGATAAATAAAGTTATATTCTTATTGAGAAAATTTCTAAAATATTCGGGTTGCACGGCGGACCACCAGTAAACCCTAAATTTGTCTTGTCAGAAATATAATCTAAATAGGCATTGCATAAACCTTCTCGACAAGCTGAGATGTTTCTTCAAAAGCCTTGAATTTCGGGCCTAGCGACTAAAAGAAAAGACCTATTAATTGATTACCTATAATGAAGGCTGTTTATCGCACAAGATAGGGCCCAAACCAGTGTCGGCGTTAGGTCTCCTGTACCTCTCATTTGGTGGCAGTCACTAACAATTCAAGGGCTCTCTCAGAAATTACAATTTTTTTCTGGAAGATAAAATCACGTCTAATAGAACGATTTGCCAGTTCAATATTTTCCAGTTAAAAGTTAAACTCTCTGACCCCTCACATTTCGGAAAATTTTCAATTATGACTCGATTCTACCAGCGTTTAAATTAGTTTCCAGAAAATTTCGTTCAGAAAAGAAATATTATGGATGAGGGGCTTCGTTATGGGGTGCGGGGAGCAATAGGTATTAGTGACACCATAGTTTGAAGTGGTTCTATCATACCATCGTTTGGATGGCCACACACAACAGTTTAAGGGAGCGGGGGCACTCAAACTATTTTTTGAGCGGGCCAACGATGATGCGGCGTTCACGTTATAATGTCTCCGCTGTTTGGAACTTTTGTTCCCTTTTGTCGCTACACTGCCATTATAGACAGTCAAGGTCACATCCATGCCGTAAACCAATTTCCAGGGGTGCAAGGCACAACCCTAGCTACTTCATGACTTGTTTACTGTGTCGTATAGACACTTAGCTACCAATTTTAAGCGAAGGGACAGTACCGACACAGTCTGTAGCTAATGCGGTGTATTAGTCTGTTGTGATGCGCAATTTTTTAAAAATATCGATATTTGTATCTATACCAATTGTTGTTGACAAAATGATACCTCACAACGTCAATAAAGCTACAAAGAAGACACAGTGTTTTTGATACTATCAAAAGTGGCAAACCCCCAGCTATCCACCATTGAAAAAATTTTAAACATAGTGGTGTCACCGACACCGTGTTGTCGTCAGTGTGTCTGACACTGTGTAGGGTACATAGGCTCCAAACGTTGAGGACATTATAACATGAACGTTTCATTTTCGCAGACACTGTTACAGTGTGTTTACAGGCTTTAAAGAAACCCAGCGGTTCCAGCGAAGCATCTATTTTATTACATGTTGTGCCGAGACCGTTGCCTTGGCTGCATTAATTTAATGTTACTTAGATACATTTCGTTAATAGTTTCATGCGAACTCCAACAGACAGAGCAACAGCAGTGCAACTAATTTAATTTCTTATCGGTCGACACATACCATATGACGGAGTTGTCGCCTGAAAGAGTGGTTTTCGTTCTTGTGGTTGACGGAGTATTATTGAGGTAACACTGAGTCGTGTACCTAACGTAATGACTTATGCACTTATAACAGGGTTCAAACCTATATTTTACCAAATTAATGTCTGGTATTGCCTAGGGCAAAGCGAACGGTAATAATATTTACATAATGTTTGTGCAATCAATATTTGCTGTGCCATGTTCAATTTGCAATATCTATTTGTGCAATATATCGGTGATAAATTTATCCATTATCATCTATGTGTATCACCGGTATATTTTATCTAATTAATGTCTGGTATTGCCTAGGGCAAAGCGAACGGTAATAATATTTACATAATGTTTGTGCAATCAATATTTGCTGTGCCATGTTCAATTTGCAATATCTATTTGTGCAATATATCGGTGATAAATTTATCCATTATCATCTATGTGTATAACCGACGAGATGACTTCTTGATATTTCTTTCTATTTTATCGTATATATCTAGTATTTGTGTTAACGGTAATAGAATAGCTATTGTAAAAATAAAATTTATATATCTTGTTTGTTGCACGCATACAAGCCATGAATTATACTGCAGTTGCATGTATCTATGTTATGTAATATAAACAAATTTGCTTTATTCTGATCTAATGCATTCAACTTAAATATGGTTATGAGTTGAGCTTAGTCACGCATGTAGCGTATGCGATTCAATCTATTTAAGATTATAATTTTGACTCCGATTAAATGAAAATATATGGGACGAATTTTGCAACCCGTGTAAACGTCCAATCATTCAAAGTGCATAGCTATCAATATAGTGAATTCGCTTTATACAGTAAAAAATGCTTTTATAATCACATGTTCGGTTCTCTGCTAAACCAAATTGTCTCTACTAAAATAAATGTGAATATAATAAACATGTGTATATTGTAAATTGTTTTATTTATTTCAAACGGTTTCACTGCAGGCGCTCTCTATACCTGTGCATGAATGCTAGTGTTTTGTAACCATTGACATATCTCATATTTAACCACCATTCGGTTATGAGAAATAATGGTATAAGCACTGGAATATAAGTTTGGCCGAACAATAAATGATTCTAAGTTCGTGATGTTCGGATAGGAACTTAACCCTTTCATGTCCAACTCTGCCAATCGGCAACTACGCATATTGCAACGCTTTGTGCAAACTAAGCATGCCGCGTTGGCTATCTGCTAACTTTGCGAAGTTCTTAAGGAACCGGGCAAAGGCTGCAGTATAGCTTGGTGGTTTGCGAACGCTCCGTTCTAGGTTCAGTTGCATAAATTTGTACAACACGCAAATTAGCTTAGGCGTTAAATGCTTAAGGTACGACTACTTCCGTAATTAGATAGTCTTAAATAGTCTTAAATCTTTAAACATAGTCTTAAATTTGCGTGAGTACTTAAGCTTAAGCGTATAGGTCTACTCAGCTTTGTAACTAGGACGTTGGAAAACTGTTTTATAGGACAGAGCGGATAACAAAACATAAACCTAACTGCTTTTAGAATCAGCAAGGCCCATAAACATCTTTTACGAAGTAATTTCCCCACCGCAATAGCATTTCACAATTTTCTTGTCTGTGTGGAAAAGCTAGTTTCCATACATATAGTTTGCTTTAGTGAATTTCTATCATGCTTTAACTAGTGCATGATGTGTCTACTAAGATGGTAAAATTTACTGGCTTGATTTGGGGGTCAAATCAGACAGGCTTTCACTTTTCCTAATCCCGATCGATGTTGGCTAGAATTAATTTGGCGCTAAAATGCTTCAAATAAGACTAATGGTGAATGGCAGAATATAGTTACTGCTTAATATTTCGCTCGCAAACGGTTACACACCAAAAATCTATAACTGGAGTTTGACTTATAATCTAATCCGTACTCATTTCAGCGATTACTGCGCTACAGGTCGCCTGGTAGCAATCAATTTTATAAAACTTACCCGGAATCTTCTTCGGTTAGTCCCGTCGGGTAATCCAAACTAGTTAGCTGGGATTATTGTCGCGGTTACACTGGGAAACGGCACCTATTCTACATTAGCCGGGAGTTAGTATTTTTATGTACTGGTCACATTTTTCATGGATTTTCGTTCTAGTGCATTCAATAAAACTTTTCAATATATAATGTTGCCTACTGACCTCTGTTAATGTCAACAATGAAGGTATTTACGTTATAAAAATTTTTATGAGTTATGTTATTCAAAATGGAATTGAATAATGTACAACTTCTTGTCATCAGCAATCCAGTTTGACCACCTCCTTGATTATAAATCAACAATGATGACATGACATTTTTCCCTTACAGCAACATAGGAACTAGTCTTTTTTCAAGCCGGTACATGGATTTCTTTTGTTCTATCTTGCAGGTCATGTTTTCCCTCTTTACTATGAAAATTTTTGAGACAACAGTTTCACTATATTTTTTGCGTTAGATTTCGTACGTTAGAGAAAGCAAGATCTGCGATTACATAATATTAAATCTTCATAACGTGTCAGATCGTGTCATATCAATAGACCTTGATGGACTGCTTATTGGCTAGCGTCACATTTATGTTCTTTCGCTCTTAATTAATTGTCGGGTTTTATTATTTTTGTTTCAGTCGTGCCATTTCAAATGTATAATGTTTGAGCCGCAGCAGGAAATTCAGCAAGGCGACTAACAACTTTTGTTGAATGTATGCAACTTTCTTGAGTTCCATTTCCAATTTTGGTACCCGCTTTGTGAAGCTATGATGAATAGACCAATGACAAAAAAATATTTGTAGAAAAATTGAGCGGACACTAAGAACGAATATATACTGAGCAATTATAGAACATAACTACTTATCTTCTGGATATTTCGGTTAACGTCTGGCTCCATTATTTGACCTCTTTCTAATTACTCAATATGCATGATATATCAAAATAACTGTATTTATAGAAATAGCATTATTTTTTAGCAAAATAATTCGAAAATATTATATGCTGAATGAACAATTTCATTCCCTCTTGTCATTTCGGGACTTCTATAAACATACATTTAGCAATACTTGCGCTACTTGCAGTCATATTGTATTGGTACAGATTACTATGTTTCTATTTACAATACTTGAGATACAAAGTAATTAAAAATTCATAATATCTCCGCCACAGGCACAGTTACAGGGGCAAAGTGTTTAGTCCTAAATCACTGCACGATACCTTCGCGAGTCTAATTCTTTACACATTTTTTCAGGCGCTGTTCTTGCAATTTTGTAGTTACTTGGGTACTATGACATGGCCATAGGGAATGAAATATTTCTGAATTTGTGACCATATTCTCAGTACGAATTTTCATCGCAAAAAGGGACTTTATTTAAATGTTATAAGGATTTTTGCTCATAACTTTTATGACATATAAAACAAATTTTGCAGATTCTTGTCCACGATGAGTTTAATGACTACATCCAGTAGATGACATTCAAATTCGTACAAATTCTTTTTATGTTTTTGTTATTGGAATTATTTTCTAAAACTTTCTCACCATGCATGACAAGCTATTCCCCGAGACCATGGTTTACTGAGACATGAAGCATATATCGTGGTACATACCTTATAAACTCAATCAACTATTGGTAAAGTATTTGGTGGTTATACTGCGAGATCGTTCGGTGGAATACATATATATATATATACTTAGAAAATACTGTCAATACCACAAATATATATTTAATTTGATTCTCAGAGAGATGGGTCCGCAACATTCGGTCATACAATGCTCTGTTTCAGGCACATCTTAAGATCGATACGTTATTACGACTTTAACAGGGCTGTAGTCAAGCCACTGTAAGACATAATTTGGGAACATAATGCGATAATTGCAAAATTGGATAGCTGAAAACGCAAGTGTTCATTGTTTTTGCTTTAGTTTCTTTTCGATAGACTACATATCTTGGCACGGAAGCTAAGAACTGACGAAAAGCGTGGTTGACATCAGATAAGATATGGCCTAACAGCGGCATTCAAAGTCAAAAATTGTAGTTACTTCGTTAAAAAATATACGGCCAAGAAATGATTTTCCTCAAAATATTAAATTAAAGGTCGGCGCCGCCAACAGGTGACATATATTTATCGTGATTATTCCGCTTTCGCTAAGTGAAATTCCACAACAGGTACAAAACCAAACATTGGTGCAATTTTAATGCAATCGGTGCAAATGATCATACAAAGATCTGTTATTTTTGTTACAACAGACGCTAGCAGAATCCACATATTTAGGGCATGTTTATACACTAACAGCACAAGCGTCCTAAGAGTTATAGAAACGGGATGATAACTAGTTGTGTCGTGACTGAACCCCAAAACTAGTCTATATTTATTTTTATTCTTAAACAGATTCGATATTGTGACAACGTTCTGCATTGCCTCAAATCTCGTCTTATGAACATTGGACGTCTAAGTTCTTCCTGCTGTCTTTTATTAAACACTTTCGCAGCATTCGAGTTTTGAAGATACGTTGTTAATTCAACTCAGCTCTTAAAAAAGTTCAAAACACATCATTTATTCTTATGCATTTTAAAGTTGCCAAGTGAAATTATTTTTAAATTGCTGAAGAGTTTCGCTTATAACTTTTATCGGCTTAATATAAAGTTCGTTGGATTCCGGTTTAGATTGGAAACTACATCGCGTGAACGACGTAATTTGGCTTCATTGAATTGATATATATCAGCAGTTAACATTAAATGTATATGCATATTCGGCTAAATTAAATGGATATACGTCATTAGTAAACTTCTCAAATTAATCTAAAAGGTAATGCGCGACTAAACTTAAAATGAGCCTCCTACCATCCTATTTTTAAAATTGCCATATCATTGTAACAGAACGTTTCTTTGTGATTGCGTAATGTACTAAAAGCCATTTAAGAACAGCAGTAAGGTGGTATGAAATGGCTAATTTTTGGTTCGCAAAGTCGTTAACGAAATCCACGTATTGTTGGAAGCATAATTTTGTGAGTTTTAAATTCGTGCGTTTTGTTCTTTAACAGTGTTACAGAGAGGCATCGCTCGACACATAGGGTGCAATAACTCAGGGATGGAAACTATTTTAAACACGTTGTTCAACATTTGAAATCAAGAAGTCTTAAAATTGTTCGTGAACCAAACTTATAAAAAATAAAAATTGTTCGCGGGCACAAAGCTAAACAAATGTTGTTCGCGAACACAAACGTAGATGTTAAATAAATTTATTTTTGTATAGATTATTTGGTCATAGAGAAATACGCAAGCGACATTACTATGAGCATGTATGATTAAAATCACCAAGCATCAAACGTTTCCGAATATTTACTTTTTAAAATTAAAGTTGCGTTGGAGATAATGGCTTATTAATCGTGCTCGCGCTGTATTTGAAGCTACGATTAATTAGTGAACATTTTATTGGTGAAATTGTTCGCGAACAAGTTCTTTTCGATATCGTATTCTACTATGATTCCAGGTTAATAATTTAATGATTGTACAAATTTGTTGAAAATTTAAAATATGAAAATTGTTTGTTCGCGAATGCTTCAACGTTCACAGAACATTTAACGCATTTAGTGGACAAAAATTTGATTTGTTCAATTTCACTTGAGATGGCAATGTTCGCGAATCTTGAAAACTAAAAATTTTAACCACGTTCGTGTTGGCGAAGAAAAGCGAATCCTGAATTGTTAATGTTCTAATTACTAGTGAACCGTTTTCTACTAATAAGAAATCGTCAAAATTTTGTTCCGAGACAGTTAGTAATTTCTGGCAGTTGGATTCCACTTTGTCCAATTTTCGTTAACGAAAAACCATGACAAATTCCCTGTTTGTTACGTAACAATTATTTCCGATTCCACATCGGCTTTCACAAAATAGGATGGCCAACAGGGTCAGTTTAAGTTTAGCCGCGCATAACTACCACAGTCGTTAATTGCGGAGATTGTCGGCCGACGTTGGTTTGTACATGCGTTGTTATTCGTTCGCATTGTGACTGTTATATAAGGAACCCAGCAACAACTCCTAAATAGCGTTGTGGTTAGCGTACAAAAGACACACTTTTCGGTAGCCGACTTGACACAAATCTTGCAGTTCAGTAAAAATTTTTGGTCACAGGCCGGCGGAGTAAACTCCGTTTGCTATGCCTGTATGCAGTTCATATAGTGTGTGATCGATTAATTCAAGTTAGTTAAGTTAGCTGCAGCGAATCCTCTTTAAACTTTGAAAGTCATCGCAGTGACACTGGAAACAAATGAACATAAATCTCTCTGTCATTGATTGTTTTTGATTTCGCTCAGACTACTCTTTATTGGAAAAGATAAGTGCATATGGTTCGAGTAGATTAACTGCTTTATACCTCCGCCTCTTGTTGTTTACTACTAGCTTAATTCCCTTGCTTCAAGAGTTAGATTTATTTCTAGTAGCGACAAACAGGCTGCCACGCAATGACTCGAGCACTGACTGATTGGTGTATAGTCGCACTTGCTAACCATTCAGCTAATAAGTTTTAGCTCGGGTCGTAAATGCACCTCATAACGCGAGCGAATAACAAAACTAGGTAAAATTCGCGCTACGCAAAGAAATTAGGTAGTACATCACCTTGTCTTCTACTAGTCGCCGAAGAGCAACCGTATGTATGAATGGACTAGCACCTGGCTAGGTTATAGTAAGAGAGCATACACGTTCTGCAATAAATATGTAGTCGAGGGTGTCTTTTAGACTTCAACTGGTTATAATATCATAGATATCGAAAATTAAGTTAAAATGACCGCCGTTGTGTCTAAACAGTAACTCAAATTCAATTTATTGAATTTCGAATATCGATAAATGCGATATAAACAAATAGGCAATATAAGTAAAGCAACAGTTGAAGCGGATTAAAATAATATTGACATGGCTAAGCAACAGCTGCATTATTGCTATGAAGTGATAATTGGCAGTACCTGAATAGAACTAAAGGCCAAAGTAACCTTGAGCGCGAAAATAAAATGCAGGCCATGCCGTTCTCGATATACTAAGCCTAAGCCTTAGTCTTAGCTTAAGCTAAGGTCCTTATATGAGATATACTCAAGGGGCTGCCGCCACCGAACCCCCGCTCTAAGCTGATATTTTTTCTAACGTTATAACGTACCGCCCCTCAAGGTTACTTGGGCCGAACTAAGCAAACAGTAAATTTAGTGCTCCATAGGTGAAATGCTAATTTTTCGAAGCAACTAGATATTGCTATCTAGGGTAGTGCCACAGCGGCGAGGTAGGTTTATATACAACTCTCATTACCCGTGTGTCCCTCTAAAAGTATTGTTATAACAAATTGGTGGCTACTCTACTAAACCTTAATATTTCTTTTGCATTAATCATAAAACAGCCATTTGATGATAAACCGTAAAACTACCTTTGATTTTGGGCAAATAAAAAATTTATACAATACACATACATATCAATATGTATATTATTTTTAAGATACGGAAATGTTTTAGGCAAAAACCATCTGCAAATGGAATTTTCGACAATTTATAGAACGATAATAACTAATAAAACTATCGTTTGGTTCATACAAAACTAAATGTTTTAAAGACAACACTAACAAAACGTGCTGGTAGTACATGGTAAGTTTTTGTTCAGTGCTTTTCTTAAATTCATCATATTTCACTTCAAAATCTACCTACTCCCAAAATCACACAACGCCAAACATAACTGCCAAAATCACTCTGCTCAGCAACTGTTACAGAATAATGTAATTCTAGTAAATACCGCAAGATAGTAACATAACCAGTTTATCAAACATGTATTAAATTCAAGCTCCAACGTTAGCAACTGTATTGATTGAACACCCGATTTCAGGTACATAAATTTAAGAAAGGAAAAGCATTTTTGTTTGATACCAAAATATGATTGAAATGTCAGTAATGAATTGGAAACATATTGGTTTAACGACTTAAATCTGGCAATATTATAGCACAGTTTTTCTGCGAAACATCTTCATTTGTCACTGAAATGCAATAGCGTTTTGATTTTAACACTTACTATACTTTTTTGGTAAACTATCTTATAAATTAACTATAATTTAGTTGTAATAGTTCGACTGGAAAGCTGTCTGAACAATTAGTTTGTTTTGACTGAAATCAGATGTTTTCAAACGGTGTGGGGAAACTGTAAGTCGCGAAAGCCTCACACCAGATGAGGGTGTGCGTTAAAATGACATCTTGGGTATAACCTAGCAGGCAGTCACAGCCCCAGTGAGTAAGAATATAAATTAAAAACATTTCTATCATATTGTTGACAAAAACAATAATATCTAACAGGACATAGCATATGATATCTATAGTATATCAAATCATTATATAATATTTAGATTTCAGATATTTAAACTACCGCTGTGTATTATGTAGTAATTAAATATATATATTGTAATAGAAAATTAACTGTTATATACAGGCGGATCTCAATAGTAGGTGTGCTATTAGACAGAATTCTGTGACATGACTATAAATATTGGCATCAAAAGTAAGCGGCAAGCATTATAACAAATATACTATTGCACTGTTCCCGTGCGTTAATGAGCATACAATTGCAAAAGAAGCGCGTTTATTTTATTTCTGCTGCTTTCTAATGCACATCATCGTTGTAGCGGAAATTGCAGCAATGAAAGCTAACAGCGTGACTGCGAGGAAAATACCAAAGCCCAACGGTGAGACGCAGAAGTCATTTTGAAGCGAGGCTGCGTTACCGGAAAGGTAATGAGTTCGCTGTTCCAGCGACATCAAAAAGGATCGAGCACGATCTGGTGGTTGAACGCGGCGGGTATCTTGAGACTGATTCTCAATGAGATCGAGAGCATCGATGATCGAGCTTACATCGACTGTGCCGACCATGAGATCAGGCTTATTAGTGGCGGCCGATCGTTGGCGACGGGCACGACGGGCAAGGGCGCTGCAGGATGGAAGAGGGCAGTCCTGACCGGGCTCCTATAAAGCACGAATAATATTTTAGCAAATAATACAGGTGATTTAAGGCTCATTTGAGAAATGTATCCTTATGTTGCTCTTGATAAATCTTCTTTGCACATAATATTTTCAACATTTTGCACAGTATTAAATTCTAATGAACTCGTTCACACGTAGTCAATATTTTTTAAACGAAAATATTAAAATAAACGTTCAAAGTCGGTTTTGTCCATCTTTTGCCTGCTTAAATTGTCACATATCAAGAAAGTTACCAAGTCGCTACAGGCACTTGTCAATATTGGCCGAACACGTAAAGGGCTGCTGCAAAATTCGATGACGGAAAATTAAATTTCGGTAGGCACTATCAAAATCCCAGCACTACAAATATCTTAACCATCTTACTGTCTCCAGTCTTGTGAATTCCCATGATTTAGTTTAGTGTGCTGTGCGGTTATTAAAGATGCAAATTCCGTATGTTTTGTTGCTTTCGGATGACAATTATTTTGATGCAAATTATGTCCAAAGTTACTTTTCGTTTCCAGTTTTTATTTTTCAGTTTGGAAAATTGAATTTTCTTATCGTTCTCTCGAGGAAAAGCTCAAAAATTTAAAAATTGACAGTAGTGAAGATTTGATATCCTGTGTAGACTTCTAAATTGAGCAATTGTTGCAATCCAAATACGATAAATACTTTGCACAAACTAAATCACTGCTAAGATATTATTTGACTGTATATATACATTGACAAAAATGCGATAACATTGTTTGTAACACAGCTTATATAGTTAAGGCCGTGCGTCAAATTGACTTAACGCACGGTTAGCTAATTTAGCTGTATTGCAAGTCAGTTGTAGCACAGTCAGGCGTGCGTCAGCTGATTTGTACGCACGGTTGTGTTGTTTAACTCGTTCAAACTCGTGCTGACGCACTCGTCTGAACTCGTCACAACCGTGCGTACAAATCACTTAACGCACGATAGCAGTGCTACAACTATTACTTGTGCTAAATATGTGACGCAAGTTGTTTATTATTACAGCCAGTCTGCATAAAAATTGCTAAAAACTTTTATAAGTTTAACAGAACAGGTTAATAGATCTACGCCATTCAATTTTTGGCAGAATCGAACACAACACTGCAGGACCATAATTAATTAAATCATGATTCCGAGATAGCCGGAGTAAAACCATTCGGACATTTCTCCTGGCGGCAAAAGAGTTTTCTTAAAATGTCTATCTGTTTTGATAGTTGCGTAAGTTGTATGACGAAAAATTGACTATCTTATACCTCTAAGTGTTTATTTAATGCCTCTACATTAAGGCCGTTGCGTAGAAAATGTTTCATAAATTAATATTTACCTGATGCCCACGGCACTCAGTGTAGGATACTGGATCTCACGGTGGTCAGACAGAGACAAATGTCAAACACGCAGGAAAAAAGTGAGATTTTTCAGCTGTAAAACGTTCCGAGGCTCCGCACAACCACCCCTCCTCGTCGAAAGAAAGTTTCTGGTTACCACCCTGGCTTGCGCACCGCCGAGATCATCTATCCCCCAGGGAATGTGCGTTGGGAACCTGTGTTCCTGTGGGGACGCGATCCAAGGATCGTTTCGGATCCGCCTTAACCAATTCTAATATGTTTTGGACAAATATATACTACTTGTATTGCTTTGTATATTTTGTTTCCACGGTTTTATGGAAGTGCAATTGGTTGTAAAATAAGAAACACATATCTGTTTGTTTCTGTTTGAGCATGAAATGAAAAAAAAACTTTCCGACACCATCTAAAGCTATTCAGTAACAAGACCAACAAAAATGTCTTATCTGGATGGCTTCGATCTGCACAAGTTGCTTGCTAATTTTCGGTTTGCAGACATTATAGTTGAGTCAGATAATTATCCAGGAGCTACATTTTCGTACGCTTACTGATATAACAATTTCACCAAAGAGTTTACAACCTATTGATTTCTTCTCACATACTTTACTGCCAAAAGATACGAACAGAGAAGATTGACTCACATATTATAAATGATCTGCCGTAAGACAATTTTACATTGCTACTCCACTCCGACTACACCACCAAACTTGTTATACTTAGTTTGTGCAATAGTATACATAGTTTCCGACGCATTTGATATAGGAACTCCCAAATCATGACTATATTATTCTATAAGAAAATTTCACCTACATTACTGCATTAATCCATATAATTTGGAAGTTAATAAATGCTGTATAAACTAATTTTCTCACAGGATTTTGATTAAATTTTGTCGTGCTATAAAATGGTAAAGTATAGATAAAAAAGTGGTTATGCTAGTTTTATGACGTAGTGTACTACAGCTATCGACAAATAATAATACAATGAAATCGCTAAGGAAAATATTATGACGTACCTTAATTGTAAGAGCAATTTGGCATTGGAAAAACAGCTGTGTACGATCCGCGTATTTGAAGGCGTGAGTTTCCTGGCCGGCCATCAAATCGGTAAGATATTCCAGGTTTCGAAGCAGGTATTTGTCAATTGCACAACCTGTGTCATCCAAAAGTTGGACGTTGTCACCCTGCAATTTAAATTAACAAATTGCTCAATACATTATGAGCATTCAATTGTGCTCTAGTGACCCAAAACGTGTCCATGAATCTCATTCACAGCTGTCAGTGATCCAAGAAAATGTCAAGCAAATGAACCACCGAAAACACATAAATGAACTTCGTGCAATGCGTAAACATTCAATGGATTATGAAAATGTGTATATTCAAGACTCATTGAAAATTATATTCAGCATATTCTTCAACTAAATCACTAAAATCCAGGATTTTAATTTCAGAAGATTTCTCTGAATGCCAGGGGCGCAGATCCTTATTTTGAAACGCATATTGCCATTTTCTTTTTTTAATTTGAATAAACGAATATTTCTAATGAGTGACAGAAATTTTTAAGTCACAACAGTGACGTTAAAAAACTACACTTTTGAAATGATTCTGAAGCATATCCAAACGCTGGAATATCAACCCACAGAACAAAATTTTTTGAAAGAGCAAAGATATTGAAAAGAAAACAGATTCACACTTACAGCTCCATCATCCACAGTGCACGAGTGGACAACCATACAGAAAGTATCAACGGTGTCTGAATCGCAAGTCCATTTGTGATATACTGATTGACCGACCAAAACGTATCTAAAACCGATAATTAAATGATTTGCGCGCTGGAAATACGAATAACTATTACAGAGAAAAATGGATGGTTGTGACACTTCTCCTAAACTACTTTTTCCAGATTCTAGCAATTAATCCTAAAGAACAATTTTTATACGTTCCTTACAATTTTTCTCCATATTTCTTTATGGTAGGTACCTTAACACGCATAGCACGCTTAACATTTGACTGATTATTAATAATCAAAATTTTGCACAGAGCTATTGCCAGTGAATTAATGATTTAGAATTAAATTTTCCACAACTGAGAACCAACCACAAGAAGCCACCAAATACTATATCATATCGTTCATTGATAAGCAAGAAACAATCCCAATTCGTCAGCAAAATTGTAAGTTTTCCCAAGTTATTGCATGTTTCAAACCAGCCTCCAGTCATCTATGTAGCAGAATTGACCAGATTTTTATAAATTATATAAAAGAAAACTAAAACATACCGGTGTCGTTTTATATAATTAGATATCAGCCAAACCCTAAGTGAAGTATCGCAATGTTTCTTATAGCCTATTTTAGAACCATATGTTTTAATACTATTTATTTTATACATAAACTGAAACAGTTGTTCTCTCAAAACGGTGCGCTCTCAAAAATACAGAACAGCTTGACCAAAAGTTATTAACTGTTCGTAGCAAATTGTTTCTCACACCGATGTATACATATTACAGATTGACGAAAGCGAAAACAAAGCAGGAACTTTGGGATGATACTCAGACATAATATTCATGATTGATAATAATGAGCTGTAACAAATTATGCAAAACTTACTTGACTGGTGATCCTGTTGGCCCATCAAGGATGTCATATCGGCAAATAGGCATTGGCAGAATGGCAGTTTGCAGGCTGGTCGTCAGTGGTGATACTTCCAAATCCTGGCTTACAGTCTTATCAGCTTCCATGTAGAAGCACTGGAACGTAATTGCTTGATCTACCTAAAATTCTATATTTTACAATATTTTTATCTGATAAATCTGAATCACACTCTCAGTTATCGAAACAGAGGTGCAACTCGTATATGACGTTAACTCCGTCGTGCAAACACCTCGTTGTTAAAAATCGAGCATGCAGTGTATTTGGCTGATGCTAGTATTGTGGAAATGGAGGTCTACCTGTATTGACTGAAAAGTTAGCTTCTAAATATCCGGACGTAATGAAGATGTGTTTTTTTACCACTGGATCTATATGTAGTTCAAAATGTTGGATTTTATATAAATGTACGAAAACATCATTACGTATATCCTCTTTTCTAACGTTGCAAATTTTCAGGATATTCCACATCGGCAATGTATAAGGGTGGATCAGAGATGGAAACGGGTCTCTCGATGTGGCCCGTAACCCGCATGACTCGCCGACGTTGCGACCTGCGGCGCGTGACCGCTAACGATATATGTGTATAATAACAGTAATTAAGCTGTTATTTGTTACATACAGATTCTGAATCTTTTAAGCCTAAAGCACTGAATGAAGGCACAGATTTTCTTTCTACGTAAACTAAGCATCTCAAAATTATTTATTTCAGTTATCACTAAGTTTCATCCTTATTCTGATATTCTGTAGACGAAAACTTTTGCAGTATTAATATTTACCTGAAGGGTTAGGAACAAGGATAATTTCGTCATTATTAATTCTTACTTGAATCTGAGACTTTTTTAAAGGTCATTTCCAGAGTAATCGTCTTAGGATCTGCGCACGGCGGTAGTTCTCTAAAGCATAACACCCAGCAAAGAAAAGAAATGCGTAGCTCAGCTAAAATCTGAGTCAATAACTAAACTCTCAGTCAAGACCCTGGTCTGGGTTAGGAGCGCAGATTCCTCTCTTAGTACAAACTAACAGGGTATGACGTGTAACAAGCAGGGAAGCGAAAGGTCGGATGCTTTAAACTCAAAGCCAGCAAAGATAGTGGATGACGACAAAAATGACGACACGATGATAAAAACTCAACTAATGTTGTTTCTTCAGGAGGTTTAGCGCCTGGAAACCTTCGCAGACTTCCGGAAAACATAATGATCATACATGCTCAAGGTCCGGTGTTGTATGACGGGTACCTGGGGTCCTGTAGGCGAGAGGGGAAGCCTTCGGCTTTCCATGTGGATGCGGGGTGAGGCGCTTTCGCCTACTACGGCTTCGGCGTCTGCGGCACCCCAGGAGCATCTGATGACGTCTTAGGGGAGGCTCCGAGCTTCAAGGGTATTCTCCCTATCCCGCTATCAGCACGTATCTTCACCATGCATGATACTACGAAACAACACTCTATTACTGCGTTCTGGGTAAATGTCCCTCATTCATCAAATTGCTACCGACGGATCGAAAAAATGGGCGATTGATAGCACAACCTCTAAACACTGAAAAACATACCATAATCACCACTACATGGGATGTGCAAACCGTGCTATGGGAAAGCTACAGTCAATTGCTGTATCGCTCCCTTAACAAACGCTCTGTCGACTTAGCTGCGCTGTATTAAACGCGACTTGGTAGGTATAGGAGCATGGATATATCCCGTGGCTCAACAACTTACATAATGTTATATTCCGGTTCCCGAAAGAATAAAGCTACGAGATTGTTATCGGCATCCAACAAACCCTACTGCCTTAACTACGTCTCGCGGGCCTTGCGGGGCGAAATTTGCGCATGCCAACCAACTGGTGGCCAGGTTGATTACTCCTTGCAAAACATCTATCAAAGTGGATTCGCCCTAGAAACGGTGCATTCACGATGTGAAGGCAGAAGGCAACAAATCATAAACGACACTGACACTGAACCAATGTTCTGAAAAATATCATATGCCAGTTGGCGATCCAACCCATTCAATTTGTTACCAGAGGCCGCTGCCAACAGAGAAATGTGGAGAACCATCACAACCATCAAGTGGCTCACAACCGTGGTGCCAGGTGAATACGGTCACGAAATTGCGGCATTACAAAAAGTATTACATCCGATGAAAATCACTGTCAAATTGTGTTAAAAAAGTTATTCGAAAAATATTTTTCGAATTTGTGCAGCAATTATTTAGCATGGAAACATTTGCGCTATGCTAAGATCCTATTCTTCCGGACATTTTCCAAAGCAAAAATTCTTTAAAAATTCTTATAAATTCTATAAGTAGTGTTTACTTTAGTAACAAACAGAGGATGGAATTGGATAATGAGCGTTGTTCGCACAAACACGCCTCGTGGCTCGAGTGACCGTTCTCGTACAACGTTGCAGCTTTCGAAAGGCAACGTAATTGAAGCTTCACCTGATGACTTGCACGCCTGAAATAGCATTAGGATAATTATAAGCACAAATGCAGCAAGTAAATTTGTAGCATGTGACCAAAAACAGAAATCAATACTTCGCTACCTTTGCATATATCTTTATCATTTCGTATTAAAGTATTTGTTCACTGTTGGCTGCGGGCCTGACATAATTTCTGTTGACTACTTAAGATGCTGATTAGGGAAACGTTTCAGCACCATAATATGTATATATGTTACAATTCTGATGCTAAGACGCTTGCGAGCCAGAATTCGAGTGGTGAGAACAATCCCCCGAAGCAGAAGTGTGAAAAATAATTGCCCAACAATATTTTTAACAC
Organism: Trileptium ribeirensis; assembly: GCA_030248225.1. Taxonomy (NCBI): domain Eukaryota; kingdom Metazoa; phylum Nematoda; class Enoplea; order Enoplida; family Thoracostomopsidae; genus Trileptium; species Trileptium ribeirensis. The sequence goes on along the minus strand of JASANE010019783.1, from coordinate 9,036 downwards.
TTGGAATGAGTTTATCTGCCCAGAAACCCCATATAAAACACCAAAAGCAACAATAAACACACATTCAGGTGCTTTTCCCACGACTTCTCACCAAAAATTTCGAAAACGTCATTTTTTATGCCAAGTATGAACCAGAAGTGTAAAAAATATTTGCCCAACCATATTTTAACACTTGTAATGAGTGTATCTGCCCAGAAAACCCTATATAAAATACTAAAAACCACAATAAACACACATTCAGGTGCTTTTCCCACGACTTCTCACCAAAAATTTCGAAAACGTCATTTTTTATGCCAAGTATGAACCAGAAGTGTAAAAATATTTTTCCAACAATATTTTTAACACTTGCAATGAGTTTATATGCCCAGAAAACCCCATATAAGACACTAAAAACAACAAAAAACACACATTTAGGTGCATTTCAGACGACTTTTCACCAAATATGAAATTGTTGAAAAACTTGTTATATATCATTGGAAAGCCCTGGTAAAGCTACATGGAATAGGCCTATTAGTTTGCGGATATCTCGTTTACTTATTGAAAAAAGTCGCAAAAACTGGAGGGGTGCCCGAGAAATGGGCCAAAATGATGTCATTTTACCCCAGAACTTTTCCCACGGGAAAAAATTTAAAAATCGGGCTCCGTTACTACACCTAAATCGACCATTGCGGTTCGAATGAGCTATCTTGCATCAAAATCCGCCCAACCATTATCGAGATCCAGGTGCGACACACACAGACAGGACCGCCTCAACCCCCTCCAGAGCCAAAATTGAAAATTCTCGTTCCACTCGCTCGCATGGCTCGCGAATAGAATGAGCTCGCTTTTCAAATATAAATATAATTTGAGTAAACGCGAGACAACAAATACAAGTTTTCAGACTTCAATTTTACAAAGGCGCACGGAATATTTACCAATAATAACTCAATATTAACACCAAAACATAGAAAAATTATCATCGTCTCCAAAAATTTTCATAAAATGAATATCATATATTTAACTATACTACGTATTTTAAATCTGACAGATTGGCTATAATTTCTAATAGATTGGAGGCATATGTTTTATTGAGCAGATGAACTACACTACGGAAAGAAAAAATCTTTTATCAGATTTGCTCAAATCGTTGTAAAGTTTATAATTATAGACGAAGTTTCTTAAAATGCTAAATAATTTTCAAAATTTTTTAAAATAAGAAAGTTTTACGCTTTAAACATTAATTCTGTCTTCTTTGCGCCCAAGTCTTTTGGTAATCCAAGCGATACAAACCCAGAACATGCAAAATGAAAAAACAGGGCGTCTATAGAATTTGTTTTGACACAACTTCGCCAAGTTGTTTTTAGGATGTGGGCTTCTTCATGAGTCCGCAAAGCGTTTGAATATACCAAACGGTATTAACTAAGTTCTTGTAAAGGACGAACAAAGATCGTCTATAAACTTAAATTTGACACATTTTGCCACGTAGCCTTGGATGGTATCTAAGCTTATGCAAGGGTCAACACGGTTTTCTGATAAAATGCATACTGTACGCATAGTAAGACAGAGACTCGAAGATACATTACAGAGTTGCACTTACGTCATCAGCGAACAATCCTTTGACATAGACGTGGCCTTGGAACGGATTTTTCGTTGTAAACACCACCGAAATATCGGTGGCACCACATTGGACTTCCGGTTCGCCGTCAATGCCGTTGTCGACCGGAATGGCATTGATATATCCCGTAAGCGATACAGCAAATACAGCAGCTAACAAGCTGAGAGACATTGTAGCAAAATTCGAGCCGGCGAAAATGCGAACAAAATGCGATAAAAGCGATTGCAAATAAAACAGCTCTCAAAACTGAAGCAGCAGTAGCAAAAAGGATTGCAAGAAGCGACGAGAAACTGAGTGATAAAATTTACTTTTATCGTTTTTTATAGCAAACCATTTCATGAAATGATCTAGTTTCTGTTGAAAGTTAGCAGCTGAAAAAATTCATTGTAATACAAAAGGTCAGTCCCTAATTGACAACCATAAAAAAGAATTAAATTTATTAATAATTACAATATTTTGTGTTTTAATTACGACGTTTTAAAATTAAATATATTGTAACACCAGTCAATAGATATATAAATACACATAAATATATTATTAGAAAGAGTAATAATCAGTTAATTTTTTACGAGCTGTTTTTGGCTAAAACACTTGACGATAATAATTTTAATTTTTGCACAAGTTCAAACACATCGTCGCAACCCCAGAGTCGTTCTCAGCACCCTTGTCAAAGGTCAATAAATAAAACATGATCATTCAAGCGTCTCGACGAAAATTCACCGTATCTTGTGCTAAATGAAAACGCAAACTAATTAGTTATAAGCGATAACATTGTGGTTATTAAATTTTGAGACAAATATCTGACACAAGCACAGCATGTATAATTTTGCATTTACATTCGTAGAATGAGTTCAGTTACAAAAACATGCATCCATTAATACAGATTTATACCGCGACATCATTTCAATACGAATAAATAACTTCCAAAAAATAGAACAGCATCATCATTTCTGTAAAGTTTTACAAACTAAAGAAATAAATTTTCTAAAACCACACGGGATATACGTAACCCAGGCAAACGCGAAGATCTTAATGTATTTTGCACGAAACCCACTGTTATGTATGAACTGATACCTCAAGTGATCGGTTGTAAAAACATAATTTCCAGTTATATATTTTACAACTTGTAGCTCCTCTAGCGCTCAGACATCATCTACTTGTGGCATTTAAGTACCGATGGTGTAATAAGCTGGTGTTGCTAGAAGCGTTGCATTCTCGCTCGCTTTTGTAAACATATTTTTATTCAATCAATACAAATAAAGGTGGTGCTACTGTACAGATAAAAGAACTCAAATCCGTTAATCTCGTATTTTAGAAAAAAATTGCGCTAAAACTGCATTATAATGTTTTCGGAAGCATAAATTTATTTAAAATCAATGGTTAACTACTTAGTTGGTGCTTAGGTACGCTGTAATATTTCGTTTTTGACTGAATTTCACTTTTTTCAAATTTATTTAGTTAAACCAAATTCTCCTTGTATTTGGGAATCATCCACGGCGGAGTTTCAATTCATATTGATAAGTCCAGCTACAAAAGTTCAGTAAATAGATATTGGTTTAGCGCTACAAACAGCTGATATTCCAAAATGTTTGAAATAAAATTATCACTTTTATTGAATAGTAGCTAGTTCTTTATCTTGATATTTCTATATTCTACATTTTGGGACAGTTAATTTTGCATGAAAAGTATTTGCAAATATAATATGGTGTCTAAACCTAAAAGATTAACTCATTAATGGCGACTGGCGTCAAATAATGACAACGTATATTGTTCATTGCTGTATTAACCGAGTTTGCCGCATGATGTACCTTTGCCAGGGCGTTGTTATTCCTTCGATTTGCTATGTTTCTAAAGGAACCCAGCAAGAGCTTCTAGAGAGCATAGTGGTTTGTGTACGCTGCTCTTAATGGTACGATTGGCGTTAGATCCGTGGCGCGCACCGGCTTGGGTTTGTCGAACATTGCACTATATATAAATTAATTCGACTGTTAATGAGTCAAATGTGGAACGGAAATTCCCGCAAATGTTGATATCTGGAACTAACAAGACCTGCAAGCCGCTTGTATATATTTCATTTTATACAGCACTTATATTCAAATTACTTTACCATAATTCTTATTTTCACTAACCATGTGTTGCAAAACCAGATATTTAACGTACATAGTATAAAAATTTACCACAAAAAATTTTATGTACTAAAACACAAATTTTCTGGGGACAAGATGTATTTTTTTTGCAGAAATAGTGTATTAAAAATTGTTTGGAAATTGTTTGTGTATTTTACTGCGTCATGATAACAAAACTTGAGAAGCGAAAACCAAATTTCCTAAATGTACCACTGGAAACGTTGCGTCCAGGAAAATAGTTTTTATCGGTTGTTCAAACTATAAATAACCGATTCAAGAGCAGCGAACGACCAATTAGCGTTAAATCTGTGTCTAGGAAGCTGTTGAACATGTCACTGTTGAACCTTAGACTAATTTGTTTTATTTATTGAGAACATACAGCTGAATATGGCGGCATCAATTAATCTTTTTTAGCATGAGAAATGTTGCATATCCGTTGTTTCGTAACACAATTCTGGACACTGACAAAGTCAATAGTATGCGTTCACCAAAGTGTTACGAGTTGAAGGCGACATCAGCATTGTGCACGACATTTGCTTATGATTGTAAGCCTATGTATAGCTATGCTTACGATATCCTGAACAGCGAAAATTTGAGCCAAATCACATTTCTTGTTAGCATGACATGCACAGAAATACCAAGGTCCTCACTATTTTTGGCCCAATATCGTAATTGTTTAAACACACTAGTGAAATGAGAGACAAATGTATTAATCGGTATATGCAAATCCCCAGAAGGCATCAAATGTAAAAAGTTCTGTTGTTATGGCCACTGTTGTAACAAAATGCTGCACAATTGTCATATCCAGGTAAAACGGGATAATCTATCTCGATGCAGAATAGTTTTATTTGTTAAAGAATACTACTTTAATTGTAGCGCTTTATCAGGATTGGATAGTTTTATGACAATAAGAATAATCTCATGCCAAAAACGTTACTAGCGATATAATTGGGTATACTGTTTCACCTATAAGCTCCACGTCATCTTCTATAATCTTAAGCATTCCTATATTGTATGCCTCTTGTATTGCTTAAATGTAAGCTTTGTTTCCAAATTTTATGCAACCTCAACCTGAATCATTTCCGAGCACCATCCGCGAAATTTGTAAAAAAACTTCAGCTAAAATTATCACAGGTTGACCGTTCGTAGAGGTCAGCACCGACAGCATGAGGAGGCACATCAGCAACGCTGCCGTAGATAAAGTCATGTTAAAAAATATTATAACCATGCTTGTTCAAACATGTTTGCGCTAAATGTAAACTTTGTTTGCAAACCTTGTACAACCTCAACTATAACCATTTCCAAGCACTATCCGCGAAATCTGCAAAAAATTCAGCTAAAATTGTGAACAGTCGAACGTTCGTAGAGTTCAGCAGCGACAAAGAGAGGAGGCACATCAGCAACGCTGCCATAGATAAAGCCATGTTAAAAGGTTAATAAACATGATTGTACAGACATGTTTTTTCTACATTAGCATATTTGACATACGTCTGTTTACAAAATTAGAAATTGTGAAACCAATTTATATCTGCTTTTGTGGGAAAAATTTAAGGAGATTTTTAGAAATAAAGTTTTAAAGTTATATAACCTGAAATTTGCTTTTACTTTTCGCCGCAAATCTTTTGTTAAACAAAAAACTGTTGATGTTCAGGTAAATTTGAACATGCAGATGATCGTTTTCTTCCAAATTATAGCAGGAGTTGATTATTTAAACCATTGCAGAAAATTATCTGCATTTTTAAGCTAACCTTGCAACGTATGCAACAAGTTTGATTATAATAAACAAGTTATTAGTAATTTTGCACAGCTGACCCCCCCGCATAAAAGCGTAACCGCGAAATGTGTTACAAACTGCAGCTTTTGATGAGCAGTGTATGTAATCCTCGTTTTCATAGGGGCTTCTGAGTAATCACTTTGCCAACATTAGCTAAACTGATTATGAAAAATTCAACAGTAAAATTAGATCTCACATTTGTCGTTTATGTCGATAACATGTGTAATAATTTGTGAAACTTATACGAATAAACAAGGGGAAATTTGCTAACTTTAACGTAATTTTTGTGATCAAAATACCGCTTCAATTGAGCTGAACTTCCACATCTGTATAAAATCTGACACTCTCTTCAAGAATCAAGCCGTGTCTCTCTCCAGCTCTCCTGAAAATGTTCGTGCTTTACCAGGCCAAAAATAGTGAAATATTAAAAAAAATTAGTAGTCATTGTAAGAGCGTCATAAAAAAGTGCTTTTCAATACACTACTAGTGTTGTTTATATATCTTTTAGGAGAGTAAATAATAAAGCTCGCGTATATTAAAAATGCGCACATTTCAATAAATATAACACATTGATTTATAAACGTGTTGTAAGTGTAAAACTTATAAATTAATCTTCCTAGGTCCATGCAAAGTTTAATTCATATACTTCTGCGATTTGGATTTCGCTCTATAAATACCGAACAAGATTAATCCTTTAATGATTACTTTTGGTACTTTCAAGGAAGTCTAAAATACTGATCTTTCTAATTTTAGTGCATTTTACATAATTTTGTTATACAATAAAAACTAAAATGGGTCCATATGTTCTCAGGGTTTACAGGTTTTTTAAAGCAATGATATTTGCTCGGTACACATCCATATGCAACTCTGTAGTATTGCCAAATTGAAAAATTATGCTAAAATTGAAATCCTTCGTTTCAAAATCAATCATTGACTGGTATTTCGCAAAAGTTTCTGTGCTTTTGGTCGTTGGAGAAAGAAATAAAGGATTCAGCAGTTTTGTTGTGAGCTGAAAATGATCTTTGCTTTACTCGTAACATACTGCTGTGGCACCGCTCAACATATATACTAAATGGGGGAAGCCAAATTTGGAACTTCGGTATAAACAATTCGCCATGAGTGCTGTAGAGATGTGTTGGTTTTTTAATTGGATACGTGCTCAAAATCTCGGTAATAAATAGTTACTAAATGGGGGAAGCCAAATTTGGAACTTCGGTATAAACAATTCGCCATGAGGGGCAGCAGAGATGTGTTGGTTTATTTAATTGGATACGTGCTGAAAATCTCGGTAATAAATAGTTACTAAATGGGGGAAGCCAAATTTGGAACTTCGGTATAAACAATTCGCCATGAGGGGCAGCAGAGATGTGTTGGTTTATTTAATTGGATACGTGCTGAAAATCTCGGTAATAAATAGTTACTAAATGGGGGAAGCCAAATTTGGAACTTCGGTATAAACAATTCGTCATGAGGGGCAGCAGAGATGTGTCGGTTTTTTTAATTGATACGTGCTGAAAATCTCGGTAATAAATAGTTACTAAATGGGGGAAGCCAAATTTGGAACTTCGGTATAAACAATTCGCCATGATGGGCAGCAGAGATGTGTTGGTTTTTTAATTGGATACGTGCTGAAAATCTCGGTAATAAATAGTTACTAAATGGGGGAAGCCAAATTTGGAACTTCGGTATAAACAATTCGCCATGAGGGGCAGCAGAGATGTGTTGGTTTTTTTAATTGGATCCGTGCTGAAAATCTCGGTAATAAATAGTTACCAAAGTGGTTCGCTGTGTCGGTTGCGATGGAGTAAAGTTTTTGTTCTGTTTCTCATAAATACACCATTTACATTTGGCTAACGGTATTTCAGCGAGCGGAAATTAAAAGAGTAAGGATAGTTATACTCGAATTTCACAAACTCAGTTAATAAGCACTACCATTCTTTGTGATACGAGCAGCACGCGAAGAATTAAATCAGTGTAAAAACGAGTACTATAAGAAAATTAGTAACGACACATTATAAAGATATCGGTAAGTGTAAAGCGACGAAGCTAGTTCAGAAATCCACAGATAATTTATGCCATTTGCCTTACCTTATACAAATCGTTAATGATACCAAATTAATAAAGCAGACTTTACTGGCAGAAAAAAGCGAAAATACCTTTCCGGATGGTGGGTTTCAAAATTCAAGACCCAGAGTTTCTAGCACAGCGCTTAATATAAACCATCTGCTAGTAAAAATTAAATATAGCCCATAGGTTATTGTTGCCGCTTCGGCCAGTGTAAAGTCCATAATTTTAACGGCCGTTACAAAGAGAGAGCAAATTGGAAATGAAGTAATCGTCCCGCAAAATCTTTGTTATGTATCATAACAGTGAACAAAAAATACTTTGATTTGCTTCTCGCTACTGTAAATGGTGTGACCATGTGACTTTGCCAGATATTCTAAAACAAATTTATAAATCAGGTTGAGGCTATTTGGTTAATTTGTAGTAACTATGGAATCAGCAGATATCAGCATCGAACCAATATTATGTCCTATCCGTACTATAAAAGGGTATGCAGTGGAGTATGCTTATGGTGAATGCGATTATACTGAAATGAAGATGTTATTAGAGTAAAATGTTCGTTTGCTCCTGGACAAATTTACCCTAACCAAAAAATAATTGATGTAGCAATAATGTGCATAGTGAACTTCTCTGGTTCTGTTCGCTATAAGCTCACTCTACTATATCGATTGTGTGATTGCATCCATAATAATTCTCCTAGTGTAATATTCGTTCGATCACAAGTCTTTTGTGTAATATAGGCAACTATAATGGTCAACAAATAAACAATTTCCCTTTAGATAGAAAACGATATGTCGTCCAATCATTGAAAGTGCGAAGGCATTCGGAATGTAAAGACAATTGAATGTTTTAGAGACCAGTTATTTTGCTGTAGGCCTCCAGAGGATGCCTGATGGACACGGTCATACTTTATAAATACTGTTGCTGTTTACAACCCCGGAAGTTCATAAACTCGTTGTAGTTAATTAAATTTCTTAAACGAAAAATTTCCTTATATTGATCAATAAATAAACTGTTTACCATTCTGCATTTCCGCTGATGAGTAGTGGAATAAATCACGTCATAGGCTTAAGACCATGAAAATATCGTCTGTAGCATGTGAAGTGATCATATAAGCCCATAATTTCATCAGCAACAGGAAAAAATCCACGCAGTTAAAATTTCGGAAATTTCCTTTTGTATACATTTAAAAAATATTGTAAACTTTGAGGCTTTGAGCCCAAAACAATAGCTCAGACAAAATTTTGCAGCAAATCATTGAAGCTGCGATGAGAGGATTCTACCTTAGGTATATATTTTGCATTCGTCTTCTCTGGTAAACTTAAACTGTCTTGAAAGCACATGTGGCCAACATAGAAACGTTTCACTTTTTTGTTGATTTTTTTCAAAATTACAAAAATAAGTCATTACAGAAACGAAAACGCGAACCACACCAATCGATTTTACTACACGTCAGTTAAAACTAATTGTAACAAGCC
>JASANE010019781.1:0-13065 GCA_030248225.1 Trileptium ribeirensis | reverse complement strand
CTCTAAATTCATACTCGCTCTATAACTGTATATTCTTGGGGCCCTGCGTACATGGGATAGTGGTCGAACTGCATATTCTATACTCTTCATTCATATTAACTTTATAATTCTATATTTTTATTGCCGTAAAATACGGGATAGTGGCTGAACGTAATATTTTAAACTCTTAATTTATATGCGCTTTATAAAATTTATTTTTTATTTCCTTAACCATATGGGATAGTGACTGAATTTAATAGTTTATCTACTTTAATTCATATTCGCTTTTAATTGTTTATTTTTAGTGCCGTACCCACATGAGATAGTGCTTGAGCTGCATACTTTATCCTCTTAGTTCACATTCACTTTATAATTCTATATTTTTAGTGCCGTAGCCATATGGGATAGTGGCTGAATTTAATATTTTACACTCTAAATTCATACTCGCTCTATAACTGTATATTCTTGGGGCCCTGCGTACATGGGATAGTGGTCGAACTGCATATTCTATACTCTTCATTCATATTAACTTTATAATTCTATATTTTTATTGCCGTAAAATACGGGATAGTGGCTGAACGTAATATTTTAAACTCTTAATTTATATGCGCTTTATAAAATTTATTTTTATTTCCTTAACCATATGGGATAGTGACTGAATTTAATAGTTTATACTCTTAATTCATATTCGCTTTTAATTGTTTATTTTTAGTGCCGTACCCACATGAGATAGTGCTTGAGCTGCATACTTTATCCTCTTAATTCACATTCACTTTATAATTCTATATTTTTAGTGCCGTAGCCATATGGGATAGTGGCTGAATTTAATATTTTACACTCTAAATTCATACTCGCTCTATAACTGTATATTCTTGGGGCCCTGCGTACATGGGATAGTGGTCAAACTACAGTATTGTTATACTCTCCATTAGTATTTAACTTTATAATTCTATATTTTTATTGCCGTAGAATACGGGATAGTGGCTGAACGTAACACTTTATACTCTTAATTCATATGCGCTTTATAAGCTTTATTTTTATTTCCTTAAACATATGGGATAGTGACTGAATTTAATAGTTTATACTCTTAATTCATATTCGCTTTTAATTGTTTATTTTTAGTGCCGTACCCACATGAGATAGTGCTTGAGCTGCATACTTTATCCTCTTAATTCACATTCACTTTATAATTCTATATTTTTAGTGCCGTAGCCATATGGGATAGTGGCTGAATTTAATATTTTACACTCTAAATTCATACTCGCTCTATATAACTGTATATTCCTGGGGCCCTGCGTACATGGGATAGTGGTCGAACTGCATACTCTATACTCTTCATTCATATTAACTTTATAATTCTGTATTTTTATTGCCGTAAAGAAGAATCTACGGGATAGTGGCTGAACGTAATATTTTAAATTCTTAATTTATATGCGCTTTATAAAATTTATTTTTATTTCCTTAACCATATGGGATAGTGACTGAATTTAATAGTTTATACTCTTAATTCATATTCGCTTTTAATTGTTTATTTTTAGTGCCGTACCCATGAGATAGTGCTTGAGCTGCATACTTTATCCTCTTAGTTCACATTCACTTTATTAGTCTATATTTTAGTGCCGTAGCCATATGGGATAGTGGCTGAATTTAATATTTTACACTCTTAACTCATACTCGCTTTATAACTGATATTTTTGGCGCCGTGCGTACATGGGATAGTGGTCGAACTGCATATTCTATACTCTTTATTCATATTCACTTTATAATTCTTTATTTGTAGCGTCGTAACCATAAGGGATAGTGGCTGAACTTGATATTCTTAATATTCTCTTTTAAGTTTATCTTAGTGACATAACCATATGGGTTGAACTTAATACTTTGTACCCTTAAATCATATTCGCTTTTAACTGTTTATTTTTAGGCCCGTCACCATTTAAAATAGCGCCAGAATTTAATAATTAATATTCTTAATTAATGTTCGCTTGTATGTTTATTTTTAGTGATGTAACAATATGAGATAGTGGCTGAATTTAATAATTTATACTCTATATTCATATTCTCTTTATAATTCTTTATTTTTAGTGCCGTAACCATACGGCATCGTATTTAAACTTAATACTTTATACTATTAATTCATATTAGCTTTATAAGTTCATATTTTTAGTGCCGTAACCATGTAGAATAGTGGCTAAATCTAATACTTTATGCTCTTAATGCATATTATCTTTATAAGTTTATATTTTTAGTGCAGTAACCATATGGGATAGTGGCTGCAACTTAATACTTTATGCTTTTAATTTATAGTCACTTTATAAGTTTTTATTTTTAGTGCCGTAATCATATGGGATAATGGCTGAACTTAATACTTTATACTGTTAATTCATATTCGCTTTTTGAATATTTTTTGTTAGCGCCGCAACCATATGGAATAGTGCCAGCACTTAATGCTTTATACTCTTGATTCATATTCACTTTATAAGTTTTTGGTTTTAGTACCGTAATAATATGGGATAATTTGCGGAATTAATGCTTCTTTATACGCGTAATTCATACTCGCTTTATAACTGTATATTTTTGGAGCCATACGTACATAGGACAGTTTGTATAAATTTGCGCACTATTGTGCTCTTAATTCATTCATATTTACTTTATAATTCTTTATTTTTAGTGCCGTAACAATACAGGATAGTGGCTTGAATTTAATACTTTGTACTCTTAATGCATAGTCACTTTTTACTTGTTTATTTTTAGTACCGTACCCACATTTTATAGTGCTTGAACTGCATATTCTATACTCTTTATTAATAGTAACGTTGTAATTCTATATTTTTAGTGCCGTAACCATATGGGATAGCGGCTGAATTTAACACTTTACACTCCAAATTCTTATTCGCTTTTTAACTGTTTACTTTTGCAGCCGTACCGACATGGGATAGTGGCTGACCTGCATACTTTATACTCTTAATTAATACTCGCTTATAACTGTTTATTTTTAGGACCAAACCACATGGGATAGTGGTTAACCTGCATACTTTATACTGTTAATTCATATTCACTTCATAATTCTTTATTTGTAGTGCCGTAACCATACGGCATCGTATTTAAACTTAATACTTTATACTATTAATTCATATTAGCTTTATAAGTTCATATTTTTAGTGCCGTAACCATGTAGAATAGTGGCTAAATCTAATACTTTATGCTCTTAATTCATATTATCTTTATAAGTGTATATTCTTAGTGCCGTAACCATATGCAATATTGCCAGAACTTAATACTGTATGCTTTTAATTCATAGTAACTTTATAAGGTTTATTTTTAGTCTTGTAACCATATAGGATAGTGGCTGAACTTAATACTTTATACTCTTAATTCCTATTAGCTTTATAAGTTTTTATTTTTATTGCATTAAACATATGGGATATTGGCTGAATTTAATACATTATACTCTTAATTCATTTTCGCTTTTTAATTGTTTATTTTTAGTACCGTACCGACATGATATAGTGCTTGAACTGCGTACTGTATACTCCTAATTCATTTATACTTTATAATTCTTTATTTTTAGTGCCACAACCACACATGATAGTGGCTGAACTTAATTGTTTATATTCTTAATTCATATTCGCTTTATAACAGTTAATTTTTAGTGCCGGAACCATATGGAATGGTGCCAGAACTTAATACCTTATACTCTTAATTCATATTCACTTTATAATTCTACATATTAGTACCGTAACCATACGGTATAATGGCTGAACTTAATACTTTATACTCATAATTCATACTATCTTTATAAATTTATAGTTTTAGTACCGTAACTATATGGGATAGCGTCTGAATTTAATACTTTACACTCTTAATTCCTATTCGCTTTTTAACTGTTTAATTTTACGATATTACGATACTTGTTTAAGACCTGCATACTTTATACTGTTAATTCATGTTCACTTTATAACTTTTTATTTTTAGTGACGTATCCACATGGGATAGCACTTGAACTACATAATTTATACTCTCAATTCATATTCTATTTATAATTCTTTATTTTAGTGACATAACCATACGGGATAGTGGTTCAAATTAATACTTTATACTCTTAATTCATATTCGCTTTTTAACTGTTTATTTTTATGGCCTTAACCATATAGAATATTGCCAGAACTTAATACTTTATACTCTTAATTCATATTCACTTTATAAGTTTTTATGTTTAGTGCCGTAACCATATGGGATAGTGAATGAACTTAATACGTAATACTCTTAATTTTTATTCGCTTTTTAACTGTATATTTTTAGGGCCTTAACAACATGGGTATCACTGGAACTACATACTTTATACTTTTAATTCATATTCTCTTTATAATTGTTTATTTTTAGTGCCGTAACTGTATGGAATATTGCCAGAACTTAATACTTTATACTCTTAATTCATGTTCACTTTATAAGTGAATATGAATTAAATTATAAAGTGTAACCCTTTTGGCAATATTCTATATGGTTAAGGCCATAAAAATAAAACAGTTAAAAAAGCCAATATAGGAATTAAGAGTATAAAGTATTAATTTGAACCACTATCCCGTATGGTTATGTCACTCAAAATAAAGAATTATAAATAGAATATGAGTATTGAGAGTATAAATTATGTAGTTCAAGTGCTATCCATCGTATGGATACGGCACTAAAAACAAAAACTTATAAAGTGAATATGAATTAACAGTATAAAGTATGCAGGTCTTAAACAAGTATCGTAATATCGTAAAATTAACAAGTTAAAAAGCGAGTATCAGCATTAAGAAGTGTAAAGTCTTAATTTCAGACGCATTTATGAACCCCTATGGTTACGGTACTAAACAAACTATAATTTTATAAAAGATAGTATGAATTATGAGTATAGTATTAAGTTCAACCTATTATACCGTATGGTTACGGTAAATTTAATATGTAGAATTATAAAGTGAATATGAATTAAGAAGATAAAAAGGTATTAAGTTCGCACCATTCCATATGGTTCCGGCATTAAAAAATTAACTGTTTATAAAGCGAATATGAATTTAAAGTAACATAAAACAATTAAAAAAGTTCAGCCACTATCATATGTGTGGTTGTGGCACTAAAAATAAAGAATTATAAAGTATAAATGGAATTAGGAGTATACAGTAATGCAGTTCAAGCACTATATCATGTCGGTACGGTTCTAAAAATAAACAATTAAAAAGCGAAAATGAATTAAGAGTATAATGTATTAAAATCAGCCAATATCCCATATGTTTAATGCAATAAAAAATAAAAACTTATAAAGCTAATAGGAATTAAGAGAGTATAAAGTATTAAGCTGCTAAACTATCCTATATGGTTACAAAAGACGTAAAAATAAACCTTATAAAGTTACTATGAATTAAAAGCATACAGTATTAAGTTTTGGCAATATTGCATATGGTTACGGCATTAAGTAATATACACTTATAAAGATAATATGAATTAAGAGCATAAAGTATTAAGATTAGCCACTATTCTACATGGTTACGGCACTAAACATGTGAACTTATAAAGCTAATATGAATTAAATAGTATAAAGTATTTAAAGTTTAAATACTCATGCCGTATGGTTACGGCACTACAAATAAAGAATTATGAAGTGAAATATGAATTAACAGTATAAAGTATGCAGGCTTAACCACTATCCCATGTGGTTTGGTCCTAAAAATAAACAGTTATATAAGCGAGTATTAATTAAGAGTATAAAGTATGCAAGTCAGCCACTATCCCATGTCGGTACGGCTGCAAAAGTAAACAGTTAAAAAGCGAATAAAGAATTTGAAGTGTAAAGTGTTAAATTCAGCGCTATTGCCATATGGTTACGGCACTAAAAATATAGAATTACAACGTTACTATTAATAAAGACTATAGAATATGCAGTTCAAGCACTATAAAATGTGGGTACGGTACTAAAAATAAACAAGTAAAAAGTGACTATGCATTAAGAGTACAAAGTATTAAATTCAAGCCACTATCCTGTATTGTTACGGCACTAAAAATAAAGAATTATAAAGTAAATATGAATGAATTAAGAGCATATAGTGCGCAGTTCTACAAACTGTCCTATGTACGTATGGCTCCAAAAATATACAGTTATAAAGCGAGTATGAATTACGCGTATAAAGAAGCATTAAATTCCGCAATTATCCCATATTATTACGGTACTAAAACCAAAAACTTATAAAGTGAATATGAATCAAGAGTATAAAGCATTAAGTGCTGGCACTATTCCATATGGTTGCGGCGCTAACAAAAAATATTCAAAAAGCGAATATGAATTAACAGTATAAAGTATTAAGTTCAGCCATTATCCCATATGATTACGGCACTAAAAATAAAAACTTATAAAGTGACTATAAATTAAAAGCATAAAGTATTAAGTTTAGCCACTATCCCATATGGTTACTGCACTAAAAATATAAACTTATAAAGATAATATGCATTAAGAGCATAAAGTATTACATTTAGCCACTATTCTACATGGTTACGGCACTAAAAATATGAACTTATAAAGCTAATATGAATTAATAGTATAAAGTATTAAGTTTAAATACGATGCCGCATGGTTACGGTACTAAAATAAGAATTATAAAGAGAATATGAATATAGAGTATAAATTATTAAATTCAGCCACTATCTCATATTGTTACATCACTAAAAATAAACATACAAGCGAACATTAATTAAGAATATTAATTATTAAATTCTGGCGCTATTTTAAATGGTGACGGGCCTAAAAATAAACAGTTAAAAGCGAATATGATTTAAGGGTACAAAGTATTAAGTTCAACCCATATGGTTATGTCACTAAGATAAACTTAAAAGAGAATATTAAGAATATCAAGTTCAGCCACTATCCCTTATGGTTACGACGCTACAAATAAAGAATTATAAGGCGAATATGAATAAAGAGTATAGAATATGCAGTTCGACCACTATCCCATGTACGCACGGCGCCAAAAATATCAGTTATAAAGCGAGTATGAGTTAAGAGTGTAAAATATTAAATTCAGCCACTATCCCATATGGCTACGGCACTAAAAATATAGAATTATAAAGTGAATGTGAACTAAGAGGATAAAGTATGCAGCTCAAGCACTATCTCATGTGGGTACGGCACTAAAAATAAACAATTAAAAGCGAATATGAATTAAGAGTATAAACTATTAAATTCAGTCACTATCCCATATGGTTAAGGAAATAAAAATAAATTTTATAAAGCGCATATAAATTAAGAGTTTAAAATATTACGTTCAGCCACTATCCCGTATTTTACGGCAATAAAAATATAGAATTATAAAGTTAATATGAATGAAGAGTATAGAATATGCAGTTCGACCACTATCCCATGTACGCAGGGCCCCAAGAATATACAGTTATAGAGCGAGTATGAATTTAGAGTGTAAAATATTAAATTCAGCCACTATCCCATATGGCTACGGCACTAAAAATATAGAATTATAAAGTGAATGTGAATTAAGAGGATAAAGTATGCAGCTCAAGCACTATCTCATGTGGGTACGGCACTAAAAATAAACAATTAAAAGCGAATATGAATTAAGAGTATAAACTATTAAATTCAGTCACTATCCCATATGGTTAAGGAAAATAAAAATAAATTTTATAAAGCGCATATAAAAATTAAGAGTTTAAAATATTACGTTCAGCCACTATCCCGTATTTTACGGCAATAAAAAAATATAGAATTATAAAGTTAATATGAATGAAGAGTATAGAATATGCAGTTCGACCACTATCCCACTGTACGCAGGGCCCCAAGAATATACAGTTATAGAGCGAGTATGAATTTAGAGTGTAAAATATTAAATTCAGCCACTATCCCATATGGCTACGGCACTAAAAATATAGAATTATAAAGTGAATGTGAATTAAGAGGATAAAGTATGCAGCTCAAGCACTATCTCATGTGGGTACGGCACTAAAAAATAAACAAATTAAAAGCGAATATGAATTAAGAGTATAAACTATTAAATTCAGTCACTATCCCATATGGTTAAGGAAATAAAAATAAATTTTATAAAGCGCATATAAATTAAGAGTTTAAAATATTAAGTTCAGCCACTATCCCTGTATTTTACGGCAATAAAAAATATAGAATTATAAAGTTAATATGAATAAAGAGTATAGAATATGCAGTTCGACCACTATCCCCATGTACGCAGGGCCCCAAGAATATACAGTTATAGAGCGAGTATGAATTTAGAGTGTAAAATATTAAATTCAGCCACTATCCCATATGGCTACGGCACTAAAAATATAGAATTATAAAGTGAATGTGAACTAAGAGGATAAAGTATGCAGCTCAAGCACTATCTCATGTGGGTACGGCACTAAAAATAAACAATTAAAAGCGAATATGAATTAAGAGTATAAACTATTAAATTCAGTCACTATCCCATATGGTTAAGGAAATAAAAATAAATTTTATAAAGCGCATATAAATTAAGAGTTTAAAATATTACGTTCAGCCACTATCCCGTATTTTACGGCAATAAAAATATAGAATTATAAAGTTAATATGAATGAAGAGTATAGAATATGCAGTTCGACCACTATCCCATGTACGCAGGGCCCCAAGAATATACAGTTATAGAGCGAGTATGAATTTAGAGTGTAAAATATTAAATTCAGCCACTATCCCATATGGCTACGGCACTAAAAATATAGAATTATAAAGTGAATGTGAACTAAGAGGATAAAGTATGCAGCTCAAGCACTATCTCATGTGGGTACGGCACTAAAAATAAACAATTAAAAGCGAATATGAATTAAGAGTATAAACTATTAAATTCAGTCACTATCCCATATGGTTAAGGAAATAAAAATAAATTTTATAAAGCGCATATAAATTAAGAGTTTAAAATATTACGTTCAGCCACTATCCCGTATTTTACGGCAATAAAAATATAGAATTATAAAGTTAATATGAATGAAGAGTATAGAATATGCAGTTCGACCACTATCCCATGTACGCAGGGCCCCAAGAATATACAGTTATAGAGCGAGTATGAATTTAGAGTGTAAAATATTAAATTCAGCCACTATCCCATATGGCTACGGCACTAAAAATATAGAATTATAAAGTGAATGTGAATTAAGAGGATAAAGTATGCAGCTCAAGCACTATCTCATGTGGGTACGGCTAAAATAAACATTTATAAAGCGAATATGAATCAACAGTAAAAGTATTAAGTTCAGATATTAGCCCATATGGTTACGGCACGAAAAATACAAACTTATAAAGTAAATATGTATTAAGAGTATAAAGTGATATAAGTTACACATTGCTCTCTGATAAAGCTCATAATTCAATATATACGTACAGCTGCTCAAATAAATATACCACGTTACCACTACGCTATGGTTAGTTGGTAAGAAAACTGTAATACATTATATACTTTACTGTTCATCGATGTGTGCACATTATTAAAATTTTAGCTGGCTTGTTACTGTTAAAAACTAGTTTGCCTTCGGTGGAACGTTGCCGCTTTTGGAGTCGAATAGGTACGTTAATTTAATGTGTAAAGCTTATACGGTGATTACTCTAACGGCGATTAAAGGTTCCAACGTGTGGAAGTTTTGTAACGCCGTCGTGCAACTCACCATGCAGTGGTGTACAGCATAGTGTCGTATACACAATAAAACCGATAATGTATGAGATACTATTATTCAACATGTTTTGTTGTCTAAATCTATTATTGTATTTTGCTGACAGTGTCAATAGCACTGTACTCTTGCAAATTATAATAGTAGTGCATTACAGCAGCACGGTGTACGCGATTCAACATTTTCAAACATTTTATGCTGTAGTCTACAGTAGCATTGCTTGACATCCTAAAACACGATTCAAAACGCTACGGTGTTGACGACATCATATAATGGACAGCGACAGAGACTCATACAATGATATAACTTTCACCGCAAACATAGCATGAGCATGAATTACCGCATAGGGCATGGATAGATTGCTTGTATTAGACTTTGCAAGATTCACTCCCGGACATAACATGCGATGTAGTATAGAAATAAAAAACAACTTTAAGCTGTTAGTTCGTGGAAATAAGCAAAAGCAGGCACGAAGACAATTATATCTGCTGCAGCATGGCTTACGGTGCGTATACGTATTCCTACACACTGTTGTGAAGAGTTCAATCGAGAGTACGAGAGCACAGGTTTGAACGAGTAAGCTGCACTACAGTGTCTACAAATTTCAGGATGCAAATTTCTACTTGCTCTAAATAACTTGTGACATAGTAGTTACTTCGTTTTAGTACCATATTTTGTGTCTCAAGTTAGATATTAAAAGGCTAAGCTTTGTGCTGATATTTTTACATATATATTAGAATAGTTTTTATTCTATCGTCTTTTATAGTGCAAATGAGAAACCGTGTCGTGTAATAGTTAGAACCAGTTTCATCCTTATGAACTTGGTAGCATCAAAATGTATATGCCAATAGGCTTATAATCTGATGTTCGTTACCACTGCTAAGTGAACAGTCGTGTTTGAGCATAGAAACCTTAGCGACACAGGTTTTAACAATAAATTTGTCGCTGGCGGACACGTTGATAAAGATAATACAAGTTTATATCGGCAACTTTTTAACACCTAGTGCGTAATGATATTTAAATCAATAAATCTCTCACCACGTGTCCTTAGTTATTTTTTATTTCTCTGGTTTTATCTCTTTGTATTTTATTTATTAAATCTTAGAAAAATCTTGTATATATGGGACACTAAGGCGTGTTTGTTCGACTGGCCAAAGTGAGTGCGGCGGTATATTTGGGCTTAGTGCTATAACTATTTTGACCACATAATGCAGCAGAAAAAGCGACTGTCCCGCTTACTAAAAATCGACTATTTACTAAAATCTATAAAGTACATTAATGATAATGCTTCGGGAAGCAGTGCACTGGTATTGTTACCTTTTAGATATATGATTTTAGAAATTATTACACTTGATCTAGCATCCCCCATTGCTTCAACCCTCGCGGAGCTCATCATTGTTTCTGCTTCGCCTCCGCAATATTGATATATGGAGGGGAAGGGAGTCACATCGTAGCTGTGTACGTCTAATTTGTAGGAAATATGAAAATCATACATGTTCGGTTTTGTAGTCTTAGTCGATTTAGTGTTTGTAGCTAGGTGCGAGGTTATCCGTCAATCGTATCGCACTATACGTTAAAGCATTCACATGGTGCTGTAAGGAAAACTGTGGGAAAAACCAATCACCAGAATTCAAAAAATCTAGTCTCGACTAAACATATGACAAGAATGCGGATCCTGATAGAGATACGAAAATTGAGCCACCATGCAAATGTATTAGCGATTAGGTTATCCTTTCTAACCTAAAAATACACCAGTTCATGATACGATATTATTTCTCGGAAATATGTTTAAAGAAGTTCGGTAGACAGATGAAGTAAGTTTAGAACTAAATTTGGTTCTCTGTGAAAAATAGGGAGTTGTATCTGTTATTTGATAATTCACACATTCTGTTCGTTTTGCAAGCTCTCCAGCCATGAAGTAATCCGTTCCGAGCGAATTTACTATATATGAATTTGTCAGGGTTACTTGGGCCAGAGTTTGTATGACTGTGCCTGCCTGAGAATAAAGGAACTTAAGCCTATACTTAAGCCAGCTATTAAGATAGCTGACAATGCAGCTTGTGAATATTGACAAAAAAACCGATAATGTTTCTGAACTAGCCGTTAAACCATCACGAACTCCATAGTTATAGTTTGGCAATGGCGTTATAGATGAACACCAGTGATTTACATTTCCATTCAAAATCCTGATTAATGTGGAAAAATTCCTAAGGGGCGCGATGTCATAATATGACAGTAGCTACACTACTTAAAAATGTCAATGTCACACCGTTTACCCTGAAACGAACAAGCCTGAAGAGTACGTTGCTTGGTTATAAACAGTAGCGTTGAACATGAATGGTGTCAGCAACCCAACATCGGCTCGCGACAAATACGTAGATATAATCCTATTTTTACGAGTATCATAGCTCACATTAAGGTTTGAGATTAGAGTTTTGAACTATTATGCGGAGCTATTGTGCTTTAACGATGCTGTTGAGGAGTAGTTAGAAATTTATGTAATTGCTAGAATGAATATTCTAGCATTATCGTCGCGATTTACAGTTAACAAAACTAAGTCACATTTACACGTTATTTTGAGTTGCTAAAAATTTTGAGTTCTTTTAAGGAGACCACCGCATGCGCATCATTCTCCGCGATGGTGAGATCGTAACCTCCGCCTGGCTGTAGCAATATTAAATATAGCTCAACGAAGTCAGAGTCGTTGCTGATCCTGCCGACGGTCGCAGCATAAGCGAAAGAGTCACGCCTAGTATTTATATATACCAAACACTGTCACAGTCAAAATATTAATTTGATTCGTCGTTCACTATTGCTTTTACTTTTCTGTTATCTAGTGTTTTGAATCTAACATTATGGAAAGTTGAAACCTTTTTAACTGCTTTATAAATTCACTTTGGATCATTAGAATTGATTAATTTACGGACTTTCAGTATCTGTATGGTTCCCTTATGCATATTCAGAGCAATAAGTTGCTGGGCATGGGACCTAATCAGGAGTATCAGGTGTGGCTGATAACCCGTGACTAATAAAGGCTGTCAGAAGCACTTGCGCGCCCTGGCGATACTGCTCATATCCGCCTGGGTACACCCTTATTCAGGATCCGACAATTTGTTTCGTAATTACTATGCTTGACAGTCTTAAGTCATGTAAATTTTACATTTGTCAATAACTTCGTCGTCATCATTTACGTATAATCTTTACGTTGCAAAGTGAAGTATGTCAAAATTCAATATAATCAATCACACATTTCATCATAGGTAATTTAGCCCCAAATTTGTTGTACGGATTCATTTTGGTGATCAGTCAAACCCTATTTTCCAACCTATTCGTAAATGTCATTATGACAAAATCACAATGGTTGTTTCTCAAACCCCTTTTCAAATTCCCATTAATGTTAGTTTTTCACACAACCCCTAT
>JASANE010019780.1:0-110058 GCA_030248225.1 Trileptium ribeirensis | reverse complement strand
GGTATTGTGTGATATCTACATATAGTATATCGAATCGACGTATGTGTAGAAATCTGATTGGCTGTGCACGCAAAAGGCGTACGTATACCTATGTTTCGCTACGTTCTGCAATCTCGATAGAGTTACTAGTAACATACATTAGGCAATTTCACTGGCTCGAATTTTTTATCATGGATGCGTAGGCATTGCCAAACATCTTGTTAATTATATATTTGATGAAAATAATGCTCTGTATTACAAAACCCGTTAAGAACTGCTTAAACCTTTTGAGGAAAAATTTAAAATTGATATGGAGTGAAAATCTCCTTTGAGATAGAACTAATTTAGACTAGATCTTAACCTAATTTCTCAAAATTTACAGGGGCGATATGTACCGTAACAATTATGCCACACCAATGAAACTGATTAAATACGTATATGTTTACATATTTTATTTAGTATCACTGATTTGTTATTGTTTTAGTTTGCTACACACTTATTGATTATGGTGCTAAAATTATTTATATTTCTATATCTGTTATTACGCTTCGTAGCTTCCGACGACGACGAAAAGCTATCGAAAATTGATTCTCAAAAGTACAGCGTTTCTGGAGTAAGTATTTATAACAATTTACAAACTATCATATGAACAATGCCTTGTATGATTATGTGAAAGACATGAGAAGTAATTGAATTTTAGGTGTAGTGAATGGATCGAGCGTAGCGCAGAATTGTCTCTGGCCAGAGTGGTATATTTCGATGGTGTAACACGCATAACCCAATTTCGTCATGGCGGATTGACTCGCGTGATAGCTCGCTTGAAATCTCTATTTGTGTCTTTTAGCAGCTAGGATTCCAACATCTTCGCTCCGAAAAACGGGCCAAAAAGTGTCAGACTCCGAAGTAACCTAAAATCATGTTATTTATTGTAACTCGACAATCAATGTAGATATCTGAGTCAAACTGGCCTTATGTTGGAGTACAAATAAGCCTCTATAAGTCCATGTATAGTGCCTTGCTAGGCGATTCTTATAGGATGCAGGATCATTTTGTACAGCCATTCATTCTAGTACTATTTGCCACAATAATCGGCACATCTAAAACATTCAAGCAACGTGGCTTATATTCGGTGGCTCGTTTTGTAATTTAATGCTCAGTATAGCTGTTCACATATCTTTTAATTAGATATTCAACACTCAGAATTATTCACCACTCTTGCGATAAGACAAGCTACTAGTAAGTATTTGAAAAGTAATAAATATTTTGTGTTCTTGGTCTTTCCATGTTACACTTCGATACTTGACTGGTTTGAACAAAGAAATGTTTGCTATAGTTATAGTCAGAAGGTAGTGTACCCTAGCGGGGATTGTGTGTTGCAGTGGTGAAAGATATTAAATTCCGTCTGTGCGTGTAAGTGTGTATATATGTGTGATCGACTATAACTCGGGAACAACTTAACCGAATTTCATGATCTTAGGCTCACCCGAACTGGCATGACGATTTACCGAGTACATCCACGAGCGTTTTTTTGATTTGTGGTCAGTGGTCAAAATGTTAGTTTTTTTTACACCATTTTTTACAAATTTTTTTACCCAATTTTAGTATCCTTCACGCAAGCAAGGTTATTTTTATCTTAACTGTCGAATTTTTTTCTCTGGTTGGCTTTATTTAATAGTAAAATGATAAATGCCGATGCCTCTTTTTTGTTTTTGGATTAAGGCTTTGGTTATGGAGTTATGGGGTTTGAGGTATGGTACCCTCGTGGTTCCTCGACCCAAAATTCGAAAATTTGTTCTGACATCCTGGGCGACTGAAAAGTTTTTCTTGGCGGTTTTCAGGCATTTGAAACTCATTGCCGCTGTTGGTTTTGCTCTGTGACACATAGTTCCATGCGTACGGGAACAATACGCCCCCATGGTTCATCGACCCAAAATTTCTAATTTTATTGTAACGTACTGGGAGGCTGATAGCTTTCACTTGGGGGTTTTCGGGCGTGGGAATTGCCGGTGCTAATTTTGTTCTAACGTGTGCATACCGACGTATGTTATCGATATATAACATATCGACGAATGTTATCGAGAGCTGATTTGCTATGCACGCAAAAGACGTAGGTGTACCTATGCTTCACTACGTTCTGCAATCTCCATTGATTTACTAGTTTTCCTGCATACACGGTTGTTGGTTTTCCGAATATTTAATATATAAAGACAATCGTACGTAGTTCCTGATATTTTTTGTCGAGCAAATTTC
Organism: Trileptium ribeirensis; assembly: GCA_030248225.1. NCBI lineage: Eukaryota > Metazoa > Nematoda > Enoplea > Enoplida > Thoracostomopsidae > Trileptium > Trileptium ribeirensis. The sequence goes on along the minus strand of JASANE010019780.1, from coordinate 107,829 downwards.
CAGATCGTCGTATGAAAACCAATGTTTTGGATGCTGTATATCTAGCAGAAAAAAATTTTGTAATTACAATATATATTTTAAACAGATATCCTAAATAGAGTAGTATATACGGTATTTTTTGCGGCAGGAGTACGTTTGAGTTTTTGACGTGTCTGCCTCAAAACGAAATTTTTTCACATTCAGGCATTCCGTATGTTATCTGTTGTCTAGGGAATTTATGTTCAACTTCAACCAGGGATTTTTTGTCCAAATTTCCGTTGGGAGCTTACGCGTAATAAAAATTGAGGGTGGGCGTTTCGGTGGAAAACCATAGCTCAGTATTGTCGCCCAAAAATATCTTGCTTAAAGTTCTTTGTGGTAAAGGTATAAAAATTTCATTTGGTTAGGCATCAAACATATAGATCGTTTTAATAAAAACTAAAAATCGGTTTATTATTAATAATTTTTTTAAAAAGTTGTTCTTTTTAATAATATTAGGTACAGAATAACCTATGTGTATGTACGATTATCACATGTGATTAGCCTATATTCTGCCTCATGTCGCTGTTAATTCCGCTTTGACAGAAATTGACTAGGTCCAAACTGTCCTGATTATAAAAATGTATGTTTCATAACTTGATTAGTATTGCTGGAGTTGTGGATTTTCTTCTGCATTGTTACAAGTCTCACTCAGGTTACTCTGAGATATTCTGAGCATGAAAAGATGAGTGTTCACATAATTATAGCCTGTGAGCATCGAAATGATCCGATCTGAGTCTGGGCTAGCTGAGTTTGCCCAGGTTACTATGACACGGAGGACAGATAACTCCGTATGCAGTTATCTGCGACAGCTCCTTGTCCTTGTAGAGTATGATGTTTTTTATTAAATGCTTTCAAGATGTGCCCAAATCCGTAGCTCTCTTATATAAACTAATCTTTACTGTAATATACGTACTTTAGCTGTAGTAAGGCCTCTCTATTTTATTTTATAGCGAAATAATTATTGTCTTTCATCAGCTTCACGAGACGCGAAGCGAGGGCACCCACCTTTTGTCAAAGGACACCAGAAATGAATGCTAGGGCGCAGCCTCCCATTTACAAAAAGCAAGTTTCACGGGCCAGATTGGTACGGAAATTATATAACTATTTTCTCTCATTAATTGGGTCTGTATTAGTGTCATATCTGAAAATGAAAGCCATAATGATATCAAATAATGTTGTAGAACAGCTTATTGCAGTGATTATTACAAGATCACGTCAGTAATAATATGTACCTATAGTACCAATATGGCGGTGGTATGACTAGATTATTTTTTTGTTTCGCTAAACTCTGTTATATACTTATGAAAGTAAATTTCGCACAGGTAACGAAAATGAGACCTAACAAATTGCCAATCCGCAGTTCAAATAATAAGGATTTTGCTACACTATTCTTGTAATCCGCATCCGTTGCATTATGCAGCTGTTGCTACGGTATGTAAGGCTATAATTAGGCGAGCATGGTCCCAATCTATGACTAATTCGCTTTGTTATGTTTTATTTGTGCCAGTTTTAGGTCGTAGTATTCAAAATATTTTCGCCGCCATACGTACCTATTTAAAGAACAGTTGAGGGAATTTAAGAAATTTTCGCTAGGGTTTAACTGTTAATAAATGGTTTTATCTCAACGCCATAGTATGTTCATTCGGAAGGGCTTTAGCTGAGTCTGATTTTTCACGCATGGGTTAAAAACGGTGGAGGGTGACTCAGAATTACTGCTCCAGCTGTCAAGTGGCCTTCTACAGGCAGAATAATTTAGAAAACTCTGGAATTAGCTTTTTTTGCAAAACATGGTGTATGGAGGCTTTCGATTGATGATGACAAATTTATCCTGGAAGTGAAAATCATATTTTGCAATCAGTTTTGAGCACTTCAATATCATTTTGAGTTCATAATTTCAGAATATTGTCTATTAAGCCTACATAAAATCGCGAAAACATTTTTATCGCTCAGCTACGTTAAGTTGTAGCATAATCAGAATGTTCTTATATTTTGTGCCAATACAGTATACATTCAATAACTATTTTTGTGTATAATTGTTATTTTTCTTACAGGAACGTCGGTATTTGTTGTACGATGTCAACATGGGCGAGGGATTCAACTTGAGACGAGATGTCTACATGCGGGTCGCCAATTTGGTTCGACAACTGCGAGAAAAAGGTACGTGAAAACAATCGGATGTTTGGAGTGTAGTTGCTTCTCTCTTCGGTTTCAGATACTTTACCGTTAAAATATTAGGATTCAACTTGAGACGAGATGTCTACATGCGGGTCGCCAATTTGGTTCGGCAACTGCGATAAAAAGGTACGTGAAAACAATCGGATGTTTGGAGTGTAGTTGCTTCAGTTTCAGATACTTTACCGTGGAAATATTAGTATTCCCAAATGTCAGGCCTATAACCATCAAGGGAATGGGGCAGGTTTTATTATGTAACAATTATTGTTTTTTAATCGATTTTTATTGATGAAACTCATATCTATATCTAAGTACTCCCGTATCGACGAGAAAAGAATAAGCGTTGCAGGTGAATGGTTTTGCAGTTTGGTAGGACCTGCAGAACCATTCACCTGCAATACTACAGCACCTTTCACAGTTGTAGGACCATTTCTTCTTCCAATGATAGGACCTGCAGAACTATTCACCTGCAATACTCCAGCACCTTTCACAGTTGTAGGACCATTTCTTCTTCCAATGATAGGACCTGCAGAACTATTACCTGCAATACTCCAGCACCTTTCACAGTTGTAGGACCATTTCTTCTTCCAATGATAGGACCTGCAGAACTGTTCACCTGCAATACTCCAGCACCTTTCACAGTTGTAGGACCATTTCTTCTTCCAATGATAGGACCTGCAGAACTATTCACCTGCAATACTCCAGCACCTTTCACAGTTGTAGGACCATTTCTTCTTCCAATGATAGGACCTGCAGAACTGTTCACCTGCAATACTCCAGCACCTTTCACAGTTGTAGGACCATTTCTTCTTCCAATGATTAAAAAGACGGAAGCGTTCAAAATTTCGAATCAGAGCTGTGTTTTTGGATTTTGGAACATTACAAATACCAGACTCATTTTTTAGGTTGTGAAACCCTAATGATTGCTGCATAGAATGTGCGCTGCTGTTTTCGATAACCCTGAAAACCTTTAAACTGTAAGTCCATTCTACGCCCCTACAAATACAATTTAATTAAATTAAAAGAATGCCGAAATTGTTTGTTTGATTAGCCTGTAACGTCACAGAGAGGCAGTGACATAACCCATGCAGTTCAAAAACAGTGAAGCCAGCGGGTTTAATATGTTGAAAATCCCTAATCAGCCCACCGGTGGATGAAAGTGGAGCTAAGCAATTCGGAGCTGCGAGAGAAAAACGCGCGTGCGAAAGGAGAGTAGGAAGTATCGAAGCTAAGAAGAGTTCTGGAGTGGAAATATGAGTTTAAGTGGAAAAGTAGAGTGAGTTTTCGTTTTGTTTTTTGGATATGTGTATTAAATTCTTTTTATGTTATAATAGTGCTGCGTGAATGCGCGGGTGGTATAGTTGTTGAAACTAGAGGATATGCTTTGCAGCAAGTATTTATAATTATTTATTTTTAATCTTTGCGTGGTAACGCTTTATTTATCTATTATATGCTTTTAACGTAATAATGTGCGTGTTAAGCGATATAAAACAAAGACTTGTCCTCTGTAAAAGTATATCACCTTCAACAAGCAATAAACTTATTTAATTCAAGATTTGAATTTTTTAGCTTTTAGGGTATATACCAATTTTTAAATCTATTTTGGTTCATACAGCTCTAAAATTGGCGATCTAACAAAAATTATTGCATAGCCGAAATGGACACCTCTTCGAATCTGGCTTTCCCAAGCTGCCTCCATAGTACCTGAGGGGTGCGAATTGGGGACACTTGAATTGGGACGAGAATATCGACTTCCCCAGGTCGAACTGAAAAACGTGAAAACAGCATACCTGGCCGATTAACAGTAAATATACAATAATATTACATATTATATAATGAAACCTTTATATTAACGGCAATTATACTGCTTTTAGCGCCGCAGAGCAAAAATTTAGGGATTTTTATTTTTATAGGGAGAAATGGGCATAATTTTAGTCAGCCATAAATATCTGGGACCCCTCTCAGCCCCTCCGTGGAAAGCCAATGAATTGTTACAGCATACATTAGGAAATCATGATTTAGAAAATGTGATATTGCAACTTGTATAAACAACTAAATTTATGATTTAATAAATGTTCGGTGTTGTATTTGGGTAATAATCATCCTCATAATTTATATTCCTTGCAAGGAGCGGTCTTACCCAGCGTTACACGGTTTGGTCAGTTAGGAATCTCGATTAGCTCACTCGCCATACACGTTCGGTCTCATCTCATTTTACGAATGACAATAATTAATGTATTATTATTTTAGGCTCAAATTTCATTTTGGTGCTTCCGCCATGGGGTGGAATTTATCATTGGCAAACCAAACATCTCCGAGAGAAGCAGTTTCGCATTCCGTGGTCGAAATTTTTCGATGTCCAAAGTCTCAATCGATTCGTACCTGTGATAGAATTTGAAACATTTTTGGAAGGTACGTTTTATAATGATTTTTACTTTTATTCGCTAGACTGTAATAAACATAATGTAGAAACAAAGGTTAGCAGAATTTTTCATACGTTCTGCCAGTCAAGCCATTGTGATTCGGTTATCACACCCTAAAATCATAATAGTTATTGCGATAGTATCACGATGTTTTATTGATTCGCCATGAGTGTCACCTTTCGAATAACGAACATCGAACAGAAATCAAACAAAATTTATATATTCTCACACACCTTCCGAACAAACTTCGAACAGATATTGATCAAATTTAGAAAAACGCGGCAAAATTTCTAATACGTTTTGAATAAGTTTCTAACGCATTTTGAACAAAATTTTGAGTTTATCTAACTAATTTCGAACGAACATCATTCCTTTCTGGCGAGTACATTACGTATTCGAAAATTTTTATTACATGTGATAAGATTCGAAACATTCTTGAAAGATGATTTATGTGATTTTTCTTTTACGCACTTAACTTGAAAATAACGATAGTTTATTCGTAATCTTTTCTTATATTTTACTAATCAGTCTACTTATTGATTGCTGTTGTACTGTAGCGGGTCAACCCCCTACGCTTTGGACTGAGCCTATTTCTTTAATTATTGTTTCATAATAATCAATAATCTGTTGTGGGAAAAATTTATGTTGCATCATCAACAAAATTTGTCTATTTCTTGTCTAGGGTGTATTCACGATGTATTGTGTTTATTACACGCGCTGTGTGATATGTGTATTCATATGCAAGGTTTGTTGTTGTATATTAATTGTAAGCGACTTGAAAGCTGCGTATTGTACATTTATATGAGTTGTGTGTATAGTGTCAGTTTTAAAGTGTCTGTATATAAAAACCTTAAAACTTATTGTTTTCTCTTCAGAAATTCCCAGCATGCTAAGCTTAAAGAAATATTATCTGTATAATTATGGTCGTGACTGGCAGGGGGGATGATTGGGACAAAATGAGATTTTAATGCCAAATAGGGCACACTGTAGATCATCAATACCAAATTTGGCTTCAATTGACCCACCCATTAAGAAGTTACGGACCTCATCCCCTCGGTCTATTCTGCTAATAATAATTTATTTTATTCTTGAAAATTATAACTTTAAGAGAGTGTAAAACAACTTAAAATTTTACAATTTGTGTGCCAGGGCTACAGTTTAGGTACCTATCGAATTTGAGTGTAAGCCCTGGGTGCCTTAACTATTACACTTACATTAGCGGGTATGTAAGTGTATTTCTGCTGGATTTTCACGAAAATTGTTTTGAGTTAGGGATTCTAAGAATTTCATAAAAAGGGTTCTCTAACGCAGAAATTAAAATTTATGTTAGAGAGCGGATTTTACAATTCTCAGAATCCACAGCCCGGTTGGCAACCATTATATTAAAAATTAACATCTTAGGGAGATTTGAGAACTAGGTTTCTTTTGAGTTCCAAGAAATCGGGTTTAGAAAAGTTATTTAAGCGGTTGCGCAGTTAGGTCAGGACCTCAGTCGGCCTCAGAAGCTGCGCGATCAAGGTGAGTACGGTTCAGCCGTTTATGTGTCTTATACGTGTATTATCTGAATTGTGTTGAAATAAACGAGTTTGTTATAAGTGGTGCCACATTAAACTCTTAAGGATAAGAAATAAAGCATTGGATATCTTGGTGGAGAATTTTGTGGCAATATTTGGTGTATTTGGTGTGTATTCTACGTTGGGACTAAACACCCCTAGGACCACGTAGGCTACAGTACTACACGCTGAAGTAATCATGAGGTACAGTCACAAATAAGCCAAAATAATCGAAACTTGGATCGATTTCGATCGATTCCGGTTTCGATCGTTATCCATTACACTTATTATTGGGCTGTGATTTTTATCTTATCGTTATGAGTTGTTGTAATATTTAACAATGAGTTGTTGACGCTTTATTCTGTCCTGTTCATTCGATGACAGTTTTGCCACGTGAATGGAACATAAGCATTTGATGTTCGATGTTTTCCAATGGAAAGCGCTGAAAAACCCCAATCAGAGATATAAATATATTTTAAAATATTTTTAACTCAAAATTCAACAAAACATGCCCGAAAAATTCGAATAATTTTGGTTTGATATTTGACACGGGTTTTCTGGCAAATTATGGTAGTAAAACTGATCAAATTTAAGCTGAATTTTCGAAGGCGTGAAAATACATATAGCTTTGAAGCAACTATTTTTATGCAATTTTTACATATTGAGTTTTTAGCGTGCGAACGGGTTTTACAAAAACAATATTGTCAGTTTTTATCTCAAATATAGGCGTTTTTCCTACTGAAGTAAAAAGTTGGTAAAAGACGTTGAACCCGGGGCGCCCAAATTTATTGCCCGGGAGCAAGCACCCGTTCAGCAGTACCTACTACTACTCAAAGTCGTTTTTATTTGCTCAATTATTATTGCAGAAACGGGTCATCCGGTGATCGATCACGTTTATTATTTGCAGCACTACGCCGAGGGTTGGACCGACGGAAAATTTGAAGAAAAGTGGGACTACCGGCCGTGTATGAAGGACGCGCGGTACTATGATCGAGCGGAAGACGGTATGTAATAATATAGAATTATCAACGGGGGCATAAGCGAAGAGTATTACAGTTCTCGGTGCGCTAATGTTAATCTGTTTTTGATGACACAGGCGTTTTTGGCCCCAATCCCCGTCATTTCGGGCGTTAAACAGGTACTAGACTTTGGTCTAGGCGGATAAGATGATGGGTGGTGTAAAGGGCAATCATCATGGCCAGCCTACACACAATGCTTCGGCATAATAACCTGGATTGTCACCAAGTGCCAATTGCATGTTTATCCTACTATCCACGTCATTTCTAGGGCTGAAATTTTTTAGTATTGTTTTAGGTCCGCCACCGCATTGCGGACGAAACGATTCTACGCCAGAGCCACTTACAAGAATTCAGTACTCTCGTAAATAAATAACATTCAGATGTATCTGACGCGGTTTTGATCCATCTGACATGCAATGCTTGTTCATAAGATTTACGCTTTAATCATAAAGTTATGCGCTGTAAAGTGATTTTATTGTCAGAACGTTAGATTGTGTGTTGCAGGGGTGTACCCTTTACGAAAGCAAGGTTATTTTTATCTTATCTTTCGATTTTTTGTTGGTTTTATTTCATAGCAAAATGATAAATGCCGATGCCTCTTTTTTTGTTTTTCGATTAAAGCTCCGGTTTTGGAGTTATGGGGTTTGAGGTATGGCACCCTCGTGGTTCCTCGACCCAAAATTCCGAAATTTGTTCTGACGTCCTGGACGGCTAAAATTTAAACTTGGGGGTTTTCGAGCATGGGAAACTCGTTGCCGATATTGATTTTGCTCTGCGAGCCATGATTCCATGGGTACGTGGGTATGGCGCCCCCATGGCTCATCGACCCAAAATTCCCAATTTTATTGTGACGTCCTGTGAGTCTTACAGCTTGCACTTAGAGGTTTTCTAGAATGGGGAACTTATTGCTGGTGTTAGTTTTGTTCTAAATGTCTTATATCCACGTATAGCATATCGGCGTATGCTATCGACAGCTGATTGGCTGTGCATGCAAAAGGCATATGTGTACCTATGCTTCGCTACTTTCTGCAATCTCGATAGAGTTACTGGTATATTTAACTATACACATATTACGCCCCAATTTTTTATCACAGACATAATATACGGATAGTGATCAGGGAAAAACCTTTGGCAGGTTGGATCACCACCGCTCAGTTTTGAGGGAGGTCGGTTGGAAAATTGTTACCGGTTCAATCGACCCACTGAAAACTGGGGGTGGGGGTCCAACCTACCCCACCCATAAAACATGGGGATCTGAATATGATGACCATTGAAATGAGGGGTTTAGCCGAAAATTACATGTCATCCAACACGGGTTAGTATGACAGTGCAGGGAAGTGTCATACTTTTGTTGTCAGTATATAAGTGTTACTTAGCAACTATTTATTGATGCATTAACGTAACGTCCAGTGGTGGCTAATTAACCTATTGTGGTAGCTTCGAACGTATTTTATTGCTTTAGTGTATTTTTGGCCCAAATTCTGGCTGCAATACCATGTGACTTGTTTGAGTTTTTCCGAAATTCCGGACTGGGATTATTCAGACCAATTTGTCTTATTAGATTACATTATCCAGTGTGTTGTAAATATAATACACTATGAATATGGCTTTTGAAGAATATGATATCTTTTATGTAGCAATAATGTATATAATACTACAGCTACTAAGTATAGTAGTCGAGAGAATCCACTCACTCGCTCGCTGGCTCGCATGGCGACCGTGTTTGCCGACCTGTAATGTGCGATTTAGGTAACCATTTTTGTAATAATCAAAGCCTAAAACTATGCACTGATTGTGATACTAGTCAACGCAGAAACACATCGTTCGGCGCAACAACAGTAATCTTGCTAAGAAACGCTGTTGCTGTTATGATCGTTTTTCTTCCACTTTCATTTTTCAACAAATTTTGCAGCTAGCAAACTCTAAATTGACGTCTTTGCTCTGTGAACTAAAAAATAATCTAAGCAAAGCGGCGAATTTTTTTAGCAATGTTGTTTTGTTACTGTAACTGCGCAAACTGTTATTTTATCAAATTGAACAAAATCAAATGTTATACCAAATAGGATGGTTGGCGGGGTCAGCTTAAGTTTACTCGCGCATAATACAGTGCAAAAAATATAGTCGCTGCTAACATGGCTTAGTGCTAACTAATAATAAATTGCTATTGCAGGTACGTGGAGAGGTTGGTTTTTCGGCTACCAGGACTCGGTCACAGCGAAGCGATTCGAGTGTATATCTGTTCAGGGTCAAAGTTCGACGCTTATTCCACTCTTGACTCAGGAAAATCAAACCGCAATGTAATTAAATAATAGTTTGTCTTATTTAGTATACTTGTTACTCAACGCTTACAATTATTGCTGGGCAGAAATTAAAGCAGATCTTTGGACGTATTATTCGGGAACTGTTACAGGGTGATGACAATCTTCTGAAATCATAGAAGGTTCTATTTCTCAAAATAATTCCAAGTAAATATAAACATAAAGGCTACAAATTTGGAAAATACAGTATTATCGTGTTAAAGACAGTACAATTTCGGCTAGAGATAAATGCAGTCGAACTAGGCGGAAATCACATTCGATCGAAATTTCGTTTAACCATAATTGTTTCATGACGTGTTTCTTTTCATGGCAAACTAAGACCGCGACCAGCACCAACCGCGGTGCGTGGCAGGGCAGATCGCCGCCAGGGGGATCAAGGCGTCGTCGGGGGGTGGAGCGAGGTCGTCAGTGGGGACAAGGTTTGAACATTTTACGAACTCAAATTTTTTGGGACTCATGTTAACAATTTTCTCCTACCTTTTGCCTGTTTTTTGCAATTTGGTTCAGTTTTTGCTTATCTTTACGCAATTTAGTGGGCTCGCGAAACGAAAGGGTGGCGAGGGGGTACGGAGCTTCAGCAGGGCATCAGGCACCTCCCAGCGGGAATAGACAAGCCCCCGAGGGGGTTCGAGCTTCAGGGAATAATCGCCATGTCGCGCTATGAGTATATATGTGACGTGGTCGTCTGATTGAACAGGTGTTAACGGCCTGTTGTTCAATAGAAAGGTAGTATTTCAACCTGTTAGGCTTTTCAGCCTAGTTTTATGGAGGCTTCCACAGCCTATGGGTTATTAGGCTTTTCAGCCTACTTTTATGGAGGCTTCCACGGCCTATGAGTTATTAGGCCTCTCAGTCTACTTTAAAGCTGGTCGGTTCACCCTGAACGATGCGAGACGATCAGCATGATGCTTAGTTTTTGATCTGGTCAGCGTCGTGGCTGTTCGCCGGGGTAGTGACCGGGGTTGTCTGAGAGAGAGGGGAAAAAATTTTCCTCAAATTATGTTTTTGCAGGTGGAAGTAGACTCAGACACTATATATGCTCCTCTGTAATGCCAGCCTAATGAACAAAAAGGTCTTGCCGCAGATTCATTATTGTTTTGGTCTGCCAATTGAACTGGGATTCACGAAAATAGTTAGTATTGCAATATTTTTTATCAGAGACGTGGTTTTGTTTGAGTTTTAGGTGACGATACATGAGCTTATTTTTATCTGAACAAAAAGTCTTCCCAAATTCATTATTTTTTGTCTCCAATTAACTTGATTCACGAAAATAGTTAGTATTGCAATATTTTTTATCAGAGACGGCACAATTTTTTTCTATTTTCAGCTCGATAATGATTGACAGAGCTGAAACTATTTTGCACGACTGGTTTGGCGATAAGCACTATTGGAAAGCCAGACGTAGTATGAGGTAGGCAAGGCGGTTGATTCTTTGTCTAAAGTATGTTACTTGTTACTTTCAGTCATTAATATTGAATTTTCTTGTCTGTTTGGTGATTATTACAATAAAGTAACGCTAAAATGGATACCAGGACAGTCCGGTTTGTAAGAAACGGGAGATTAGACGAACTGACAAAATTAGGCTCTCTTCTCATTTGTTGGCCCTGAACCTTGTCTTCCACTCTCCGATACGTTTGCCGTGTCCGAGGTAATGTAATGGGCTCTAGAGAGCTCTCCACCGGTGGGGGAATCCAATAGGGGTTGTAGGCAGCTGAACGCTGTTTTCTCTTGAAAGGACAATATGAAAATTTTTCCTTCCAGGAGAACTATATTATGCAAATAATGTTCTTTTTATTACAAAATAAGAGGGTTTTGAGTCAAATGGGGTTTATATAATAAATTTATACGTTCCCTTAAAGAAGTGACGTTTTGCTCACAATTAGTATAGAAAGGGTTAAAATAAAGATGTGATGTCAAATCCATCTGGTTGTTCCGCTGCTGTTTTTCTTTAGATGGTATTTGTAATAAAGCAACCAAAATTCAGTGCTAATTCACTGTTGTATTTGCTTTGTTTCATTGACTTGTGATTATATACCATTAGTGTAAATTTTTTAGATATTCGGTTGAACTGCGGCAGATCGGAGACGCATTCAGAGGCGAATATTTGGACTCAACCGACGACAAGGATCAATGTTTGTTAACAGAAGACTGGCGTGATATGACTCCGGCTCATGGTAAGTAGTGGGTTTGTAAGCAAAAATTATTTGTTGTTTTGTTTCTTAACTTCAAATAAGGACAAAAATAAGTGCACAAAAAACGAACTCAAAACATCGATTGTTTACAAATGAAAGTCGTTGCCTTCGTTTGTAAACAAAGCCCTAATTTTCGTATGTGGTTACACTTGATCGATAATAATTCGTTTTTTGTGAGCATATTTTTGTCCGTAGTTGTGTCTAGATTTACTATTAATAATTTTGGGAGCATTCAAAAAAATTACACATGATCTCTCTCAACAAAAACTATTATTCTAACCGAATCATTTTTAATAAAAGATATTTTTTGTTTTATTGTATCGAAAATATTGTAGATATATGTTGAATTCAATGTGCAATAATTGTTCTTAAAATCTGGGTTAACCTAGCGTAGTCACCTGGAGCTGCTTTGGATTTAAACGCTATGGCGTTCAATTTTCATATCATCCTAAAAGGCAGCAAGAAGGGCGCCAGGTCGTGAGAAGCACCGGTTGGTTGAAACGTGTTATCCAACAAGCGAAGTAAGCGAGCAAACCGACGTTGAATTAAGGCATTAGAAGTATCGTAAAAAACGTGTTTGGGGAAGTTAATCGCACTGCTGTTGCATCTTACACATAGTACGTATGTAATACTTGTCTGACAGGTTTATTAAGAATGTCATACCTGCGTTTTCTAACGAAGTAGTCGGCAGACGATTAAGATTTTACTAGTTCTAAAAGCTCTTGTAGTGTGAATGAATAGTGGAGCTTCTTAGTAGGTTATAATATACATGATGCAATTGTTGTTGACTAATTATAGTTATTGTTATTTAGGAACTGCGTGGGCCTTATCTTTGCATTCACTAGCGAGTGCGGTTTATGCATCGTATGCAATACTTGAGTGATAGGTCCATTAAGAATATGACACCTGCGTTTTCTTAGGGAGTAGTCGGCTAACAATATTAAGATTTTACTAGTTCTAAAAAGTCTTGTAGTGTGAATGAATAGTTGAGTTTGTTATACTATACGCGATATAATTGTTGACTAATAGTTATTGATGTTTAGGAACTGCCAGGGGTGGGCCTTACCTTTGTGTTCACTGGCGACGCAAAGATTTCGTCCGCGCTCACGGCAAAGAACTTCCGAGTATTAACGGAACCGCGCGTATCATCGAAGAAGCCTTGTCGAACAATAGTCTTTTAACTGTATTTCTTGCCACTGATGCACCGGCTAATGGTAAGTCTTTTTACCAAATTTAGACGCAAAACAGTAAATTAAGGCTTAATGCGGAGCTGATGAGCGATTGCAATAGTAAAACAGGTTTACTTTGTTTACAAACTAAACCAACGGAATGCTGGCTATATATTGGTCAGCGCATCATTTATATTTAATTATTATTCGATAAATTCGTACTAGCGATTGTGCACCTAATTTATCTATCTGCGCTTAAAAATTCGTGTCGTGCGGGGTCAGGTCTGTGGCTTCAAACACTTGATACTGGTGGCAACATAGCTTATTCGCTAATGATGCTCATCGAAGAGACACGACTAATTCTGATCGTTTTATTACACCCGTCGCAGTGGGAAGGGCATTAACGTGCAGCCTATAATTTTACAACGTCATCGTGTTAGCGTTCTACTGTCGTAGTATATGATGTAAATGTTCTACTGTGTGTAACTTCTCTAAATCTGCTCTCCAGGACGAAAATAACTGCTGTGGCATGCACATATTTTGAGAACGGGAATATGTCAGTATTGCAGTTTGGCGCAGTGGCCTCTACAGGATTAAAATTTTACCTGAGAGTTTTGAGCTGCCCAACCCCCATAGCCTTGGAGGTGCAGGAAATACCAGAGGGTAACGTAGCACCACGAGGACAACTGGGGGTTTTATGGTATTTTTTCGTGTTTTTCAAGCATTAACTTTATTATCATTTTACATGACATTTGTTATTTAAGCGTTGAAAATGTGTATTTTCTGCAGGTCGCATTTGGTTTTACTTAGGGTTTTTGCAAAAATAGTCGAAATATAAGTAGTAATATTGAGTTTTGTTATAACGTTTGTTGTTAGTACGATCATTTTTTATGTGACCTGAAACAGGTGGGAGGTGCTGGGGGAAGCCAAAATTTACCTGGGAGTGTCATCGAAATCTTGGGGTCGCCGTTCCTCATTTGTGGAGACGCCAGCTGAAAAATTATTTATTCATCAGAACAGGTTTGCCATTGTTGCTGATGCTAGTAGATAAGCTGATATCCCGAAAGTGCATCACATTTTATCGAAGTGCATGACACTCTTCGGGTAATGCACTTTTATCCTAAATAAATGTAGCACTGCGTTTCACACTGTCCTCTTGCATTTTATATGCGTACAGTCGTGTCCCTTGAACTTACGTAAAAACCTCGAATAATTTATATACACAAAAATAAATGTACATAGATGAATTTTGGTAAAATTTTTTGTCGACAGAGTAGTTACGGGAAATTTTACTTATTAGGTAACTGTGGATGTATGAACTAAAAAAATTTGTTGGAGCCCACCTTGAACCTCCCTCTTTTGCCGACGTCAGTGGGATTAGATCCCCTTTGCGATTTCTTGGCTACACCCCTGGACTCAAACTGATTTGTATGTTTCACAGCAAAGCAGAAATAACGTGTAAAAGTGTCTTTGTTTTACCATTCACAAGTCTGTTTCTCTAAAGGAAGATAAAATATACTGTTGCTTGTTATATGTCAAGTCTTGCGCTTTTGTTCCAATCAGGGGGTATGAAAAAATAACTGGATCAGTTACACTAGGCGCAAGAAATGACCGTCGCATTTCGAGCAAGCGAGCCGCGTGTGGTTCGCTCGAGATTTCGAAACTATTTAAATAGTAAATTCTATTTTTAGAACAAATTTATTTCGAGCAATTTGCGACCGAGCGCCTGTCATCTTTGGCGGGCACTGTAGTTGATTGATCATGATTTTCCAATTATTTTATTGCCTGATTAGATTCTAATCAATTACAATTAATTGGACTACGTGCTTCAATGCAAATCTAAGTGCAGGGAAATATATAAGGCAACGCTACAGCGTGTTCTGATCTATGCTTGAACAGGCTCTGAATACGATATATATATTATACCGTACTCACTAGAAGTACATGGCTGTCTTTTTTTGAGCAAGCTGCTTGCTTGAAATTTTGAATAATAAAAATTCTTTGTTAGAACCAACTATTGCTTTTTAGTTTATGTGAACGACGGCCATGTTTCCAGGGTACTACAGTACTTTTGAAAAAATATTGGCGTACCAAACTCGCTCGCTACTCGCTTGAAAAATTTCCGACAGTGGACTCGCTTGAAATAAGACAATCATTTTTGGAGAGTACTGCATATGTATATTCTACGTGATTGGCTTAATTTTAGAAGTTAGCGATCTCAGATCACTGCTGTCAAAAGATATTAACTTGGTCCAATTCAGACCGCCGATAGAAGTTTTGGACGAATATATGGACGGTGGGGTATCAATAATCGATCAATGGATATGCTCACATGCTAGATATTTTATAGGTATGTGGGAATTGATTTTGAGATTGGATCACCATACGCCTGAAATGTAGTACCTGCCAACCCTTCGCTCATTTTGTATGGGCACGTTGCGGCAGAAAATGTTATAGGTTTAGAGCTTTTTAGCTTTAGTGAAAAATTCGATAAATAAGACTTCAGTATTTTTGACATACTGAACCCGTCTTAAGGTCGTGCAACGAATCGGCATGATGCTGAGCACTGACCTGTCATTTGTTATTCCTGAAAGAAATTCAGCAATAAGTTAAGCCACAGTAGCTATGATTATATTTTCGTCAGTTTTCTGTAAATTATTACTCTTAATTAAACTAAAGTAATCAATAGGTTAAAAGTTGCTTGTTTCTAACATTTTTCGAGCCTATAACTGACAACATTCGTATAATTTTCACATTATTGTGTTCAATGTAAGCTTATGACACAATCATTAGACGATATGTTGCAAAATATGTGTCATTTACATTTATTAAAACAATTACCACGGAAATTATCTTTGTGGCTGCTGGAGATAGCTTTCGATCAACAAGTAACCGCAATGCAAATGACCATTTATTGCTCCAAAGCCCACGAAAACCAGAGTTAAATATATTATGTAGGAATATAATACTTAAACACACTCAAAAATTTTATTGAAGCCTTTGAACCAATGACATTGGCATGTGAATGTGAACGAGAATATTTGTGTCTATAGGACTATCGTTTATTTCATGGAATTAGCGATATCGTTTCCTGGTTAATTACGACTTGCGCGGTACGTTTTACTCGTGCGACGATAGTTGTGAGTTCGCCACTTGCTGGCGCTTTGTGTGTTCGAATCACGGCAGTCATTTCTGGCGAGTATTGTACATAGTCTGTTCTCAGCATATGGAATAAATAATTATTGTTTCAGGCAGCTACGTGTCCACGTTTAGCTTTCGAATCCAGGACGAGCGTGAGATACTTGGTTTCGATCCGAACACTTCGTTCAATCGCCTTTGTCCAGACGACAATCCACGGTTCTGCGAGCAGCCGGCTCAGTGGAAAATAGAATACTGAATATAGCTACAATACTCGCCAAAAATGACCGTTGCTTTCGAGCGAGCAAATCTCGAGCTGATGGTTCGCTCGCAATTTCGAAACTATTTAAATTAATAGAAAATTCTATTTTTAGAACAAATTTATTTCGATCGAGCGACAGTCATTTTTGGCGGTTGCTCTATACATACTACAACTGCCATATGTGTCAGCCGGTTTCACTTTTAAACGGTTATTTTTGCTATTCCTGAAGGGTTTGTGCAGAAAAAAATATATGTTTAATTTTACAAAAGGAGTCTATGCCGTGATTGATGCCTGAACTTCGTGAAAAGATTCGATATTTGTTTTACATAAACGAATAATAAATAAAGTATAGAACACACAAAGATATGTAGCTGCAATGTTCGTTTTTGGTCGGGCCGCCCATTAATCTACTTGCCGCTGAGTCACAAATTTTGAGTAAATATATTTTTCTTCAATATAGTTCAGTCAAAGCCAGAAATGTAAGTGTGAAAGAATCGATTGAAACTTGGATCGTTTTTAGGTTGCACTTATTTTTGTCCGCGACTGTATATCAAACAAAAATCCGCCGAATAAATTGGATCTGTAAACGTGTTTTTATTATATCGTTATCATTTGTGTTTCATTTTCGTGTTCCCCGTCCAGAAATGACTAATCTGACCCAATGAAATACTGATCAGACCCAGTCTGAACACAGCGTCCATTTTGAAAAACCCTGGAAGTACATAAATTAATATTACACCGATTTTTAGCCGCTAAAATGATAAATCAGAAGCCTTGCTCAGTCTGTTATGCACATACAAATGATGGTATCGCGTGCCCAAAAATCAGAAAGCTAAGAAGGTGTTTTGCTGCGTTCACGCAGTCGCAGTTTAGCTATCTATGGATGTGCTCTGCGTATCTATATTATGTATATCACTACGTTTAGCTACATAGTACTAGGCCTGGCCATCAAAAAATTTAGGTATCCGGGGCGCTACGGACAGATTTTTGTGTGATACTCAGTTGTACTGGGATGTGGTTCGTTATAAAAGTCTGCCGCTGAATTGGAATGATCTTCTATCTTTAAGTTTTGCATCTGGCCTTCGTGGTTTGCACTTTTTTTGCTGACGGCGCGTAGGAGCAACAACCATTGGGCCGGGGGTTGGGGTTGGCGCCCCCTTTCACTTTTTGAGGCCTGGGTGCCCAAGCTTTTCCTCAGATATGGTCCCACTCTTGATTCCTGGGGAGCCCAAGCCCATCCTCGTACGTTCGAAGATTTGCGACCCAAGCACGTAATTGTCTGTTTTGTAACGTAAGTGTAGTGTATTATCGCGTTACGTGCATTTTTATTTGTCATAAACTGTCGACCTGTACCTGATCCGGGGCAGACAATTTCTGGCGCAACTGTTACGATCCTAGAGGCTATCGCTATCAGTGTTGCTTCTAAACGACCTAAATTACTGAAAGAACATTATCTTACATCATGATACACCTTATCATGCAGACGTTAAACAGTTCTGTGCACAAGAACAAACACTGGCTGTGCAAGGACGATTGCAAACTGTAGCCGGAAGTGTTGCTGCTGTGAAAATAATAATAAGATCGTTTGAAGACTACAGCTCGATAGTGAGTTTAAAGATATTTTTCGTAGCTAAAACACTTTTCCGCCGTCTGGGCCTAAGATCAATTAAAATGCCTCGTCAATGACGCCCACCATGGTGCTGTGCAGGTGAAACAGCACATCATTTTATGACGCCGAGTCATTTTATCGTCAGCAGTATTTTGGACTTATTGACACACCTGTGTTGAGTTTTGAAACAGAGATTCACCCAACCAGATTTCGTCTCTGCTTTGTTGTATCGACATCTTCTTGTAAAGCTGAACGCTGTTCTGGGCATAAAAAGAAAAAAAGACAAACTGTAAACGAAGCTGCCGTCAATGGGCTCACAATGTCGCCGACTTTATCATCCGTCTAACAGCTAGTCTAACTATGCCTTGTGCCAGCGTCTTCTTGTGGTGCTGAACGCAGCTTCAGTGCTTTACGCCGTCTAAAGACTTGTTCTAGGGACATGGGTGAGTCGAGATTATGCAATGCTGCGACTTGGCACATCAAACGCGATTGGACAATTTGGATATTGACACTATCGTGCGCGAATTTACCTAAAGAAATGAAACGCGTCAACTGATTTTACACAAATGAGTTTCAGGACACTTGAGGTAACAGTCCTTATCAATATTTTATTTCGTTAAAGTTTTATAATCTACTGTTCGTTAACATGCGAAATCTATGGTGATATTGAGACTACTGACTTGGACCTGATCACTATTTTGAACGTGGTTGTTCCGTTGTGACATCGGTAATATATTGGCGTTCACTTTGTTTGATACAGCAACTTTATCATTCGATTTTTCGGTGAATCTGCAATCTGCCTGAAATTATCATAAATATGTAGCTTCGACTGCCTTTGGCGCAGTATCGCAGGGTAATGACCCATTAAATACACTAGAAACTTTTAAATCTGCGATCTAGTATATGCAGTCGCGGCCATAAATAAGTGCAATCGAAAACGATCGAAATCGCAATCGATCGAAAATCGTTTAATCGAAATCGAGCGAAATTTCGTTTAATCGAAATCGATAGATTATTTTGCACTTCTGGCCGTGACTGTACTTTTATTGCGTTCCGCACTGATTGATGTTACCCAACGCTTATTCTGCCAACGGAAACAGTTTATCGTTAGGGTCTAAACTCTGTAATGGTAGTTGAGAAATTGTCAAAAACTCGATTATATATTCCAAAATGTGCTCAATTAGGCCGGTGAGACCTATTGGCGTCACACGTAGGCGTTCCTTATGGGACAGATGTGTCTCACTTTTTTCCTCAGTCAAAATAGACGTGTAAGACAGAAAAATCCTGCGAATATATTGTATGATTGTATGTGAGTATGTATGCGAATATATTGTATGTGAGGAGATAGAGCCGACAATAGTTCAGCCGAAAATTATATTTGTTCTTATTTATTTTCCGACCAATTATAGACGAACAATTATATTTGTGACAGTAGAAAACAATTGAAACAAATAAATATGAATTTTAGCGAAAGTCTTTCCAACCTGTCCTATTTTGATGTAACGTATGTTGCGGACTCAGATAAAACTAGAATTACCGATACTGACGACAGCAGTGGTAATGAATGTTCTGTCTGTGGGTAATCTGGTGGAGTCGAGATAATAATTATTCCTCGACAGTTGGGTAATGAAAGTGCTTTGGAGAATGTACCCAGGAAGAGTTCACAAAGAATTCCGCGGAGATAGCGGTGTCAACTGCGTCATTCAAGGTTCTGGAGAGAGTTGGACACTAATTCCAATAGATGTATATCGCCTTGGAAACCTACAAATTGGATTGAAATTGAGCAGATGATGGTGTATTATTGGTGATGGGAACTGTAAAACTTCTAGAACTTCTAAAATTTATGGAGTGGACACTGTATGGCAGACATCGACCCGAGATCGTTTTCGATTTCTTATTTTATACGTTTCTGCGACAATGAAGCACAGATGGTATTGGTAGACTTATGAAGCAGCGTATATATCAGGAAAAGCATTTGTTGTAGATGAAAGTATGGTGCCATGGCGAGGAAAGGTTGGGTATCCGGCAGTATTTTCCGGGTAAGAGCAACAATGGAATAAGTGTGGGTCTTATATTATGTCTTACACGTGTGGAACGTTTACGATGTGTTTTTTTTATATTTTGGTACAATGATTGATTTCTTGCCGTATATATTATGCAAACATTTCTTGTTATAACATTTTGTACTTAGTGGAAAGAACTGTACGTATAATTATTTTTGTCACAATTTGAAATTCAAGTAACAACGCTCGAATACCATTTTACTTTATGCATCATTTACCTTAAGGTGTGTGCTGCAGGGTAGGATTTTGTCACAGTCTGCCGCGGCTCTAAAACAGATTGGGTTTCCTCGGTTAACCACTGTGACATTTTTTAGGCCGAGCCAGACCCTACAAATATATTAGTTAATATCTATGTGCACACATCTTAAGGCAGATGATGCATTACAGGCGAAATAGCTTGTGTTGTGTTGTTTATATTGTGATGAGTGTGATGACATTATGGTCAAAATTCAATGGGCAGATCAGTCATTCCAGCATAAACCTTATCGTTTGAATAAAAAAACTTGAGAAAACATTGGTACATATGCTGAGCTATGACTGTTACAGAAATCCTGCTTATTGTAGTTAATTATTTATTTAGCATGTGTTCATATTTTATTCTTGTTTAGTGTGTAATGTCAAACTAATTTGGGAATTCCAATAACATTTGCTACAAGTCATACCCCGAGTAAAGCTTTTGCGCGTAACTCACATTGCGCGCGTGGCTTCAGCTTTTGCTTTGGTGACAAATCTTATGTTGCGTTCTTAATAGTTGGCCTTCATCATTTGAAGGTTACCACTGTCATCTTATTACCGTGCCTTGCATTTTTGCTTTAATATTTAAAAATAAAATTGGATTCGCTGTATAATGAGCGATTAGGGGACATTACATGACAATCTTTAATTTAAGTCCGTGCATAAGAACAATATGTAATAACCGTACCCAATTGAAGGGGCAAATTCCTAACACCATGCCTATGCGAACCCAGCTATCATAGCCCCAAGGGTGAACCAATATATTCGCAAATTTGAGCGGTTTTACTAGTTTTCTCGGTCAGGCCAAATCATTTATGGAGGGCAGACGCACTACATGTGGTGTGCTCGGACGTCAATCGCGGTCTTAGCGCAGGATCGCGTCTACGAATCGCTCATCACAGAAATTTTACTAATATATATTTTAAAATGACAGAACTGAAATATATGCTAAGAATCCCCTTGCTCTGAAATACATACTGAAATAGGTCTGAAGATTCTTAATTTGATCAAATACACTGCTGCCATATATCATTCCCACACAATCTTAACAAAACTCAGCATTCAGCGCGACAAATACACATTTCATTGCTGCTCAAAGGCAACCTCTGCCAGTATTCTTAATTTGGTGCCATAATTTTTCTATCGTCCAATATCTGACAGCTACTGGATGAAACCAAGTATTAAACCACGGTCGTACAACTGCGAGCTGCATACGCAAACTGCTGAGCTATCTAGGAGCTGTTGCTCAGTTCCTTAATGGCGAGCGAATAGCGCACGTGCAAACGAACGACAAACGCAGTCAACAAAACGCTTCGCATTATGCGTGCTGTTGATGCATCGGTGAACACGAAAGGGTAGGGTCAAGAACATCTATATACCATGCGACGTTTATGTTATAAAACGCCCACCATGTGAAACATTTGTCTCTGTGTGATCACGACCATACCACGGTGCATGGTACGCTGAACGATATACCATGCAGCACGAGTAATGGTGTCGCGGACAGGATTTACAGTACTCTATAGTGTCTTCGACACCCTAAGTTTGAATAGTTGTTTAAAAAAGACGGGAAAATTAGCTAAGTGAAATTTCAAGTCATCTAAGCTAATTGATTATATCCCATAAACCCTGCCGTTTAAAGCTTCGCATAGGAGGTACATGGGCAACCCTTGCACTGTATAAACACCCTAAAACGGAAAGAAAACAGCAAGACAGTTTCTCAAATGACTTTGATCACGCTAGCTAGAAGTTGACGGTGTACATGCACCATACATAAATCCTTATGGTGTCCTAAACACTATATACAATTGCTTAGCATAGGTACACTGGGGGTGTTATGTATACGATATCGTTGACGGTGTTTCGCAGGTAAAACTTCCACGTAACGTAAACACCGCGGTATTGCCATTATATATATTACCAATTGAGATACATTGATCTGCCAATGTTAAATGGTGCAAAATTGCAATGATTTGGTCGGACTGGAACTCCAAAATAATTACTAAATTATGCTCAAAAAGAATCGTTTCGCAAAACTCATAACTGGTTCGACCCAATAACAGCTTCAGCTCGTTTTCAGCTTAGCTCATGAATGATATTCCAATAGATATTAAAATTATATATATTTATGGAAACTTTTTTCAAAAAAAACTATTCGTCGCCAAAAAAATTGAAACCAAATTTTCTTCCATAAATATGGCCCGAACGGTCATTTTATAAACCGTTTTACGACCACCTTCAGCTGAGTGCAATGCCACCAAAAGATAATGCTGAATCTTAAACATGGACAAATTCCAATCCAGGCACGCTCCGTTCCAGCACTATTGACAAACCCAACTGCGATCATGGAATTTGAATCAACTGCGAAATTTTCTAGCAAAAACTTATCGGAATGCTCATTCCCTGGTATTGTAAAGCAGTAAAACAAAGTTGCCGAACGAACACCCAACACTGAATGATAATAATAAAAAAAAACTAATAAACCGCGCTAATTCACCAAAATATAAAAAACAGAAACAAAGAAGATCAAAAAGAGAGAAAAGAACGTCGTAAAATGAATAATTAATTTATACTTCAAAATAGCATTACAATGATTAAAAAGTATATTACATCCGAAACAAAAGAAAGCCAAAAACAAGTTAAAATTTTTATAGAAAATCACACAAAGATCTCTACAAAATCGGAATAAAACAATATTATTATCATCAACAAAATAAAAGTAAATTTTGAAAATGTTACAGAATGGAATTTGATATTACCGGCTGTTTTTGACTCGGGCCCGAAAACCAAAGCAAACGCTGAATGATCCAATATCGATGTCGTATGATGTCTCGCTATCCGAATATAAGTGACAAAAAAACCCAAATTTTTACTCTGGATCGGCTGGGCTATGCCTAAAACCATGTTCGACTAGCTTTTCCAAGAACAGGCCATGCTACTAGGCTCAGCTTTTAGTACAGATGAACTATATTATAGTTTGTGTGGCTTTTACGAGCCAAACCGGGGAAACTTTAGCCGTTCTTGCCTGTCGGCGGACTGTCATCAGTTATATGTTTTAGAAAGCAGCTTTGAAGAGCCGACCCAGCTTTCCCAGATCAATTAGGCTCGGGTCAACTTGGTTTTCAAATACTCTTCTTAGGCCCTCACTCCGTACTTCAAACATCATGACAGGATCGACTCTAATTCTCACCGCTTGATGTGATTCAATTCTCTAGATCAGATTCAATGACCCAATTTTCTGATTATAAAAATTGTTCAAAGTTGGTACCTTTCAAAATTTGACTACATTTTGAGCTTAAAATTTGAACATATGAACACACCTTTGTATTTATGGAGTTTAGAATCTAAATTAGAAGCAGTTTTGGAATAATTTTCGTTTGGCACGCTATTTTTTCGCAATTAACTAAAACCAACACGTATGATCTCACACATCAGTCTAGTATCATCTGTCACTTCTCAAACAGTTATATTATGCAATAATGATCTAAACTTTATATAGTTGCTCCGGCGATAAATAGAAATGTATCAAGATTGAAAAACGACAAATAAAATCCTCAATTCCCAAAAATAAACCTCAGCATTTCATTTGGTAAAATACTATAAAAAAATCTTTTTATGGATAATGAACTGTAGGCTTTATCCATGAGAATCAATAGCTGGCCCACTAATTCGGGTTACAGGTAAAACCTAGCAGACAAACAAACCAATACAGTTACGGACAGAAATAAAAGCCAATAATCCATCACCACAAATTTCGACCAAATATTGGCGAATATGATGTTTATAGAAAGACTTACTTATATTTCTGTACGTAAATTGTGCATATTTATTCATATAAACACTACATACCATCCGGTGTCAATCATAGGTGTATGAAAGTCGGCTTAGGGTAGTATGAGTCCACCAGGAGGAGAACCAGAATTTTTTTAGATTTTTGCTCATAAAATGCTCCTGTTTTCCTTTAGGATATTTGTAATTATGCTCACATGCTACAATTTTCGGCACACCTGTGGACGCGCTGACGGAGCCCTTGGGGGTGGGGAACAAATATGGCTAAGTGTCTAATTCTTATGGCACAACCCCCGTACCCTCTAAGGACACCCAAGCAAAATACATATGTACGCAAATGCAAAATAAAATTTTTATACTAAAACTGCAACAGTAACGAACGACGTAGAGCTGTAGTGTCTGACAAAGTGTTTCACGGCAATGCTTCGCTCCGCACGTACGAATTTCTGTAAAACTCTAATAATTCGCGAAAAAACATTACACACAGACAATGAGGAGTGGTTCCACATGGCCTAAATCTTCACTTTTAAATCCCGTGAATTGCAAAATTCTTAATATCCATTCCGTTGTTAAATATTGCCATGAGGTCCCAGCTGCCCGGGTAGTGTAACTGCTTATAGTGACCAGCCCTGTTGCGTTGCTAGTACATCGCCTGTGAGGTGCACTCTTCACCACGATACGACTTCTCGTTCAAACTCCGTTTTTTCTGTAAGACGTGCTGTGCTTCGATTGTTAAAAATTGAATATGGAGCAGGTGGCAAAGTCTAAATCATGATAATCCGTAATATCTGTCCTTTATGTCCTTAATGATCCACCAAAATGGTAAAAACCGAACAAATATACACGATTATTTCGGTAGATATAGATAACAAAAGTTCATCATGATACTTTCAAATATTAGTACCATGACACTCAGTCGGTCTTACAATCAACAGCTTATGAAGATGTGGTCATAATCTGTCTACACTACCCCCACAACCCCCTCCAAAAGTTGAATGCTACTTGCTACCTTCAAGAAAATTCGAATGGAAAACTTCATAATGGATTCTTTAATTCTAAGAAACGTATTGATGAACCAACGATTACCGTACATACAGCATTATTCAATCTCACATCCATCGATCAGACGCACAGCATTACTTTTCTATAATCGACCCGAATGACGTATTGCGTACCAATACGATGACGTCATCATAAAGGTAGATCAAATCCGTTTTATCGTTCACTGGAAGCCCAATTTACGCCGCATCGACAGAGTCTTTCCATTTTAAATGAAAAACACAAATCCGGATCCGTCGCGGTCACATAGCGGCACTTCAAAGAAGCCATGTTGATCACAAAGTAGGGCGATGACGGTTTCAGATACGGTTTTTTACACGGTTTGCGTCCAATAATTTATTATTACTTTATACGCCATCTTGATTATCTTGAAATTGCAGTTAAATAATTTTAGTTTAATTTTAATATTCGGTCACAATGTTTTGCGCTAAGAAAGTTCTACGCCAACGACTAAGCACACAACACACAAAGCCGACAGCTACTTAAATATATTATTATACAATTAACTATGCTCATATTATAAAAATAATTTAGCCCTAGATGCTTCGCGGACACCGTTGGGTCTACAACTACAGTACCCGCCAAAAATGACTGTCGCTCGCTCGCGACTCGCTCGACACTCGCTCGAGACTCGCTCGCGACTCGCTCGAAATAAATTTGTTCTAAAAATAGAATTTTCTATTAATTTAAATAGTTGCGAAATCTCGAGCGAGCCACTCGCTCGCGACTCGCTCGAACTCGCTCGCTCGAAATGCGACGGTCATTTTTGGCGAGTACTGTAGTCAGACCGAAGAATAATACACTAAAGTTGTCCGGAAAATTTAACTTCCAACCCGCACGAAATAAGTATAAGCCCACAAATCCTCCCTATATAATTTTTCCAAAATCAAAGCGACCAACTTATTTTGACAGTTGATAGCAGAACTTTGAATATAAATAATGGTTGTTTCACCTTGTTCCCTTCTCGGACTGATGAAACGGATGACAGATGTCGTTACTAGTGTGCTAAACTGGACAAGAACTACGAATCTGAAATAGACATTAATCGGTTGCAGACGGCAAAAATGCAAGTTTTTATCTAAGCACAGTGGAGGCCAAAAAATAAGCGCATTCTAAAACGATCGAAATCACAATCGATCGAAAGCTCTTTAATCGCAATCGATCGAAATTTCTATCGATGGTTTTGCATCTTCTCTTTTGCACCTTTCATCAAGTTTGAACCAATATTTCCCAGGTGATCGTGACACAGGAGTAATTACAAAATCATATATTCAACTTGTAAGCTCACATGAGCAGTGAAAACAGTGATCAGATCGGTTCGCCTATAACGAAGCAACATATACAAGAGCGAAATTTTAGTCCAAAGTTTATAGCCAGTAAAGCCTGCGCAGTAAATTATGTAGAACTGTGGTCAGTAGTAGTACATGTCATATAAAATTTTGTACAATACCGAAATTTGATTCATATTGGGTCCACGTATTACCATCTTATGAAAAGACCAAAGATTGCGCTGATTTTGACTCAAAATGTCAATTCTCCGAATGGACGTCGCAAGAGAGACGGGGGCGGCACCTACCATAATTTAACGAAAAGCGTGAAAAATCAGCTGACGGTGTTATAATAAAATGAATGTAATCGACGGACTCCTCCACTTTTAAATAGCTTGCGACGCTTCTGCTTCTGACACCGTTATCCCCCATAACCAATACTGTAGAAGCGATATTTGTAGTATATTTATGCCATATACAAATATCTTTTGTGAAAATGTCAGCTAAATCGACCCACGTATTCTCAAGTTACAAATGGTCACATCCAACTTTGAGTTTATTTTACCATGAAAAAAGGGATTATTCAACACTGACTGCTAAACAGGTGGAGTTACGATTAAACACGCATGCATGAATATGGCTGGGCTCTCCATCCACTGAAAATTTTGCCAGGGGGCATGAACCAGGGGCCCCCTCGTTCCGAACCGGGGGCGCCCGATTTTGCCAGAGGGCATCTTGCCAAGAGAAAAACGGTTAAAAATCGCGTCAGAAACACTTCCAAAAAGCTTTTGATCGAGAGGAAAAGCGATTTTGAAGCAAATTTTAACGAAATTTGCGAAATTTTTGGCTTCAGAACGAAATTTTAGCACAAATTTTATGTACTTTGGACCGTGGAGCCCTAAATTTTGCCAGGGGGCATGAACCGGGGGGCACTTGTTTTGAATCAGAAGAAACCGAATAATGCCAGGCGCCCACCCCCCAATTTGCACAGTCCAGTATGGTAACCCCTCGACACATCAAACAGAAAAATATATTAGCCAAATCCTCTTATCCGTCTCTGACTTAATGGCGTTCTTTTTTAGACGCAAGCAAAAAACTAGCTCTGTAATTAGCTAATATAAAACTTGTTTTTTTAAAATTTAGCAAAAATATGCATTTTGCGAATATATAACCGGAGACCTTCGACCTTTCTGCAAAATCTTGTGGCGATGGCTGCTTCCGTTGTAGAGTTTAAATTGAATTCTCATTTTTTGAATTAATGTTTGCTAGAACCTAGGGTCTATAAGACCCAACGGTAATAATTATTATTATGTACAAAACTTTCTTGAAGAGATTACACGATGTATATGTAAGTAACATTATCACGTCGGAATGGCATTATTCTGGTGTTTAATCATTATGTAATTTCATTAATATTTTTTGGAACTTATCTGGAACAAACTTATGTTGTCGACCGGCCGTAATTATAAGAATCTATTTGACGTCGCTCCATCTCCAGTCTCTACGTCGGTATGTGGGTACTGCCCTCAAAAAGTCCCACGTTCAGTTATTTGAACCCAGCTTCAGCTTTACGATTAGCTAGTTATAAGCCTAATATACGGTAGGATCGAATGTCAGCGTTGTACAACGTCCATAGTTATCATGGTTCACCTTCGATTGTAATTATTCACCGTTTAGCAAAGCCAGTTTTCCGTTGGCTCAGGCGAACATTGTCGTACCAAAGAGCATCCGCCGCATTGATTAGAGACAACTGGTTCGACCGTCTAACCAATCAACTAAATGACTAACTTGGCGAAGGCCGCGGTAGCATTCCAGCACTTCCACCGAATGAGGGTGAATTTTTGGGCGAAATGTTATTATTTGAACCGTTATTATCGTTTTTATTACCTTTTGTTTTAATACTGCCGGTACTGCTATGGCGTTGCGACTTGACAGAACCACTTCCACCGCTTGGTCCGACGAGACCACCACCGTTGCCTCCTGACGTTGAAGCCGTTCCGCTAATTGACCGGCCTGAAAGAAAATAGGTCATGCAGAAATCGCGTAAAATTTCGTACGTCAATTGACACAGTCAATTGATATGACGTGCGTTGTGACGCGCTGGACGAACCAAATTTGCCGTATAGCACGCGTTTACACCCTGCATTGTTATTCACTTTCTTTTTAAGTTTACTGAAGGAACGTATCCTAAATAACGCTTAGTGGTTTAGTGCACGACGCTCGGAACCAAAATGACTCAGGATCAA
This sequence comes from Trileptium ribeirensis, assembly GCA_030248225.1. Taxonomy (NCBI): domain Eukaryota; kingdom Metazoa; phylum Nematoda; class Enoplea; order Enoplida; family Thoracostomopsidae; genus Trileptium; species Trileptium ribeirensis. Next base: position 79,294 of record JASANE010019780.1, on the reverse strand, counting down.
CATGCCGTTACGGCAACAAATTGTTCAAGTTTGTAGGAATTCCGCGCTCATTTAGGAAGAAAAGTGTAAATCAATGACAAACCGAGAGAACGCATGATAATTTCTGAGTATGCACATGCCATATTATTTTTTGCTCCGTATAAGAGTAATCTCTATAACAATCTTATAAAAAAATCAAAAGATCCTACGTGCAACTTTATAATAATTCTGCGCTCATTTAGGAAGAAAAGTGTAAATCAATGACAAACCGAGAGAACGCATGATAATTTCTGAGTATGCACATGCCATATTATTTTTTGCTCCGTATAAGAGTAATCTCTATAACAATCTTATAAAAAATCAAAAGATCCTACGTGCAACTTTATAATAATTCTGCGCTCATTTAGGAAGAAAAGTGTAAATCAATGACAAACCGAGAGAACGCATGATAATTTCTGAGTATGCACATGCCATATTATTTTTTTGCTCCGTATAAGAGTAATCTCTATAACAATCTTATAAAAAATCAAAAGATCCTACGTGCAACTTTATAATAATTCTGCGCTCATTTAGGAAGAAAAGTGTAAATCAATGACAAACCGAGAGAACGCATGATAATTTCTGAGTATCCACATGCCATATTATTTTTTGCTCCGTATAAGAGTAATCTCTATAACAATCTTATAAAAAATCAAAAGATCCTACGTGCAACTTTATAATAATTCTGCGCTCATTTAGGAAGAAAAGTGTAAATCAATGACAAACCGAGAGAACGCATGATAATTTCTGAGTATGCACATGCCATATTATTTTTTTCTCCGTATAAGAGTAATCTATAACAATCTTATAAAAAAATCAGAAGATCCTACGTGCAACTTTATAATAATTCTGCGCTCATTTAGGAAGAAAAGTGTAAATCAATGACAAACCGAGAGAACTGTGTTTCTCCTTCCCGTGTTTTTTGTTCGTTAGGTTCTCTTGTCTTTATGTCTCGTGCCTTTATAATTTCTGCGCTTTTAGGAGGAAAAGTGTAAATCAATGACAAACCGAGAGAACGCATGATAATTTCTGAGTATGCACATCCCATATTATTTTTTGCTCCGTATAAGAGTAATCTCTATAACAATCTTATAAAAAAATAGATCTCGTGCACTTTATATATTCTCCTAGTAGGAGAAGTGTATCTGCCGAGAGACGCTGTTTTCTGGTTCTGCTTTTTTTGCTCGTATAGGTTACTATACGTCTTATAAAAATCAAAAAGATCCTACGTGCAACTTTATAATAATTCTGCGCTCATTTAGGAAGAAAAGTGTAAATCAATGACAAACCGAGAGAACGCATGATAATTTCTGAGTATGCACATGCCATATTATTTTTTGCTCCGTATAAGAGTAATCTCTATAACAGTCTTATAAAAAAGGAGAAGGGAGAGGAGGTTGGAGAGTAATTATAACAATCTTTTCAAAAGATCCTACGTGCAACTTTATAATAATTCTGCGCTCATTTAGGAAGAAAAGTGTAAATCAATGACAAACCGAGAGAACGCATGATAATTTCTGAGTATGCACATGCCATATTATTTTTTGCTCCGTATAAGAGTAATCTCTATAACAATCTTATAAAAAAATCAAAAGATCCTACGTGCAACTTTATAATAATTCTGCGCTCATTTAGGAAGAAAAGTGTAAATCAATGACAAACCGAGAGAACGCATGATAATTTCTGAGTATGCACATGCCATATTATTTTTTGCTCCGTATAAGAGTAATCTCTATAACAATCTTATAAAAAATCAAAAGATCCTGAGTTGCGCTCATAAACCTGTGTGTTTGGTACAAAAATTGCAGATTTTCCTTGAATTTAGCGCACTAAATGCACAACGCTAGCGAGAGAATCTAAGACCAGGCCATCAAAATCCTTTTTAGGCATACATTTCTTGACTCAAATATTATATCTTTATAAGATTCAATTTTAGTCGAGACAACTTGGTTTCTCAACGCAACCCTCTCTTCTAAGGAAATGAATCAAGGGTGTTATCGTTGTTGGTAAATTTGATGTTGCTATACATTGTCGATCACATATTTTACTATAAACAACGAAACAACATTCAATCAAGTCAATGAATAATACAATATATAATAAATGCAACTAGAAATTGCGGTAATGTTGTCTCATTTTTTACACATAAATAACAAAAGGCGATGTGATGCTTTTGTGCAATAACAATATGTTATAATACCATCCACGGCTGCCACATCTGTCACCGATATAACACAGCATCCAGAAATCACAACTGAGTTCTGTTTTGGGTGAAAAACGAAATATTTTATATAAAAATATGGGATGTTTGAGTTTTCCACAATATTATTAAGTGAACAGTAAAACTCTACTGTGGTACAATGATACCGTAAATGTGTTGAAAAATTAATACAATGCTGCGATGCTTAAACTTTATTTATCTAAATATAATTACTGTTTTTTTAATATTTTGAAATTGACTTGACAGAATTTGACAATTGAGCAAGCTTTCAGCAAGTGAGTGAGGACGTTTGAGCACACAAAAAATCAGAATGTGGTGAAGCAATTTGTGGATGAAATTTGAAAATCTTAAAGCAGCAGTTTGATGATCGGCGGCAATGCAGCCAGGGATTGTGTGCCCTCAGCCGTGGAATGGGCATGGAATTAATGGAACGACAATCTGTTTTAATGCAGCAAGTGCTTTGCTTTCTGTTCAGACTTTTGAAGTGTATACGACGCAATCGAATGGGATGTGTAGCGGCAACGCGGCCAGCGACTCTGTGGAATAAGCGGTGGAATGGGCACGGAATTAATGGAACGACAATCTGCTTTAATGCAGCGAGTGCTTTGCTTTCTGTTCAGAGTTTCGACGTGTATACGACGCAATGGAATGAGATGTGTAGCGGTAACGCAGCCAGCGACCCTGTGCCATCAGCAGTGGAATGGGCATACAATTAATGGGTCGACAATCTGCTTTAATGCAGCGAGTGTACCTGAACTTTCTGTTCAGACTTTTGACATGTATACGAGGCGATGGAATGGGATGTCTACCGGCAACGCAGCCAACGACTCTGTTCCCTCAGCTGTGGAATGGGCACGGAATTAATGGGATGACAAACTGCTTTCATTCAGCGAGAGCTTTGCTTTAAGTTCAGACTTTTGACATGTATACGAGGCGATGGAATGAGATGTGTACTGGCAACGCAGCCAGCGGCTCTGTGCCCTCAGCCGTGGAATGTGCACGGAATTAATGGGACGACAATCTGCTTTAATGCAGCGAGTGCTTTGCTTTCTGTTCAGACTTTTGACATGTATACGAGGCAATAGAATGAGATGTGTAACGGCAACGCAGCCAGCGACTCTGTGCCATCAGCAGTAGAATGGGCACGGAATTAATGGAACGACAATCTGCTTTGTTGCAGCGAGTGCTTTGCTTTCTGTTCAGAGTTTTGACGTGTATACGACGCAATGGAATGAGATGTGTAGCGGTAACGCAGCCAGCGACGCTGTGCCATCAGCAGTGGATGCAGATATGAATGACGAATATCTGCTGAATGCAGTGACGGTACCTGGTTTCTGTTTGACTTTTGACATGTATACGAGGCGATGGAATGAGATGTGTACCGGCAACGCAGCCAACGACTCTGTTCCCTCAGCCGTGGAGTGGGCACGGAATTAATGGGACGACAAACTGCTTTCATTCAGCGAGAGCTTTGCTTTCAGTTCAGACTTTTGACATGTATACGAGGCGATGGAATGAGATGTGTACCGGCAGCGCAGCCAGCGACGCTGTGCCATCAGCAGTGGAATGGGCACACAATTAATGGGACGACAATCTGCTTTAATGCAGCGAGTGTACCTGAAGTTTCTGTTCAGACTTTTGACATGTATACGAGGCGATGGAATGAGATGTGTACCGGCAACGCAGCCAACGACTCTGTTCCCTCAGCCGTGGAATGTGCACGGAATTAATGGGACGACAATCTGCTTTAATGCAGCGAGTGCTTTGCTTTCTGTTTAGACTTTTGACATGCATACGAGGAATAGAATGAGATGTGTAACGGCAACGCAGCCAGCGACTCTGTGCCATCAGCAGTGGAATGGGCACGGAATTAATGGAACGACAATCTGCTTTATTGCAGCTGTTTGCTTTTTCTGTTAGACTTTTGACGTGCATACGAGGCAATAGAATGAGATTTGTAGCGAAGGCGGCCAGCGAGTCTACATCAGCCATGGAATGGGCACGAAATTAATGGAACGACAATCTGCTTTAATGCAGCGAGTGCTTTGGTTTCTGTTCAGACTTTTGACCATGTATACGAGGCAATAGAATGAGATTTGTAGCGCAACGCGGCCAGGGAGTCTGTGCCATCACCATGGAATGGGCACGGAATTAATGCAACGACAATCTGCTTTAATGGAGCGAGTGCTTTGCTTTCTGTTCAGACTTTTGATATGTATACGACGCAATGGAATATGAGACATGTAGCGGTAACACAGCCAGCGATTCTGTGCCATCAGCAGTGGAATGGGCACACAATTAATGGGACGACAATCTGCTTTAATGAAGCGAGTGCTTTACTTTCTGTTCAGACTTTTGACAGGTATACGAGGCGATGGAATGAGACGCGAACCGGGAATGCAGCCAAAAAATCTGTCGCCTCAGCCGTGGAATGGAGATGGAATTAATGGGACGACAAACTGCTTTCATTCAGCGAGAGCTTTGCTTTCAGTTCAGACTTTTGACATGTATACGAGGCGATGGAATGAGATGTGTACCGGCAACGCAGCCAGCGGCTCTGTGCTCTCAGCCGTGGAATGTGCACGGAATTAATGGGACGACAATCTGCTTTAATGCAGCGAGTGCTTTGCTTTCTGTTCAGATTTTTAACATGTATACGGAGGGGATAAATTGAGATTTGTAGCGCAACGCGGGGCAGCGTAGTCTGTGCCATCAGCCATGGAATGGGCACGGAATTAATGGAACGACAATCTGCTTTAATGCAGCAAGTGCTTTGCTTTCTATTCAGACTTTTGACACTTATACGACGCAATGGAATGAGATATGTAGGGTAACACAGCCAGTGACTCTGTGCCATCAGCAGTGGAATGGGCACACAATTAATGGGACGACAATCTGCTTTAATGCAGCGAGTGCTTTACTTTCTGTTCAGACTTTTGACATGTATACCATGGGCGATGGAATGAGATGTGTACCGGCAACGCAGCCAGCGACTCTGTTCCCTCAGCCATGGCATGGGCACGGACTTAATGGGACGACAATCTGCTTTAATTCAGCGAGTGCTTCGGTTTCAGACTTTTGAAATGGATACGAGGCGATGGACGAAATGCGTACCGGCAACGCAGCCAGCGACTCTGTACCATCAGTAGTGGAATGGGCACACACATAATGGGACGGACAAGCTGCTTTAATGCAGCGAGTGTCTTCACTTTCTGTTCAGACTTTTTCCGCCACCTATACTATACGGCAGACCAAGATGTGTACCTTAAACGCAGCCAGCGCCTCTGTTCGCTCTAGCCGTGGAATGGGCACGGACTTACCGGGACGACAATCTGCTTTAATGCAGCGAGTACTTTGCTTCCTGTTCAGACTTTTGACGTATATACGAGGCGATGGAATCGTAGATGTGTACCGGGAATGCAGCCAGCGCCTCTGTTCCCTCAGCCGTGGAATTGGTATGGACTTAATGGGACGACAATCTGCTTTAATGCAGCGAGTACTTTACTTTAACTTCCAACTTTTCGACATGTATACGATGCAATGCAATCGAGATATGTAGCGGTAACACAGCCAGCGACTTGGTTCACTCAGCGGTGGAATGGGCACGGACTTTATGGGACCACAATCTGCTTTAATGCAGCGAGTTGCTTTCTGTTCAGACTTTTGACATGTATACGAGGCGATAGAATGAGATGTGTACCGGCAACGCAGCCAGCGACTCTGTGCCCTCAGCCGTGGAATGGGCACGGAATTAATGGAACGACAATCTGCTTTCATTCAGCGAGAGATTTTGCTTTAAGTTAAGACTTTTGACATGTATACGAGGCAATAGGATGAGATGTGTAGCGGCAACGCGGCCAGCGACTCTGTGCCATCAGTGGTGGAACTGGCACACAATTAATGGGACGACAATCTGCTCTAATGCAGTGAGTGCCTTGCTTTCTGTTCAGAGTTTGACATGTAACATCGAGATCTGTGACTGAAGACGTCGTTCCATCAATTCGATTGCACGACGTGTTTTTATTTTTATAGAAAACTCAGCAAAAAAATTGACAATTATCCATATCTATACCTAAATGGTACGCCTTACAGTTGGGAAATAAACACGAGAATTTTTGTTTTAAATATCACCTGCTTGAGTTACAAGGTGAACAAATGCAAATGCTTGGATGTCAATGTATTAGAAACGATCTTAAATATTTAGCACATTGCAATAATGTTGTTTGCAAAACTTATCGCATCATTAATATGTTATTCCTGTTGTTTTTTTAATTGTTATGTTGATGTGGCACTCATGTAGACAAAGCGTCTGCAGTAACCCGTAATTACTTAGGTACATAAGATTACAGGAAAGAACAGCTTAGAGCCGGTGGTTCAGAGGTGGCAGTTCTCAAGTTAAGCTCAGGAAAAGCCCAACCCAGTAACCAGCACCAAGGTTGCTAGAGGAAAGTCTGTACTTCGCGGTGGAGGAAGGGTTGCGGGGTTCCCAAGGGATCAGCCGGTCGGTGGGGAAATGAATCGACACAAGGATGTATTTTCTAAATTTTTTGGAACTCAAAATTTTTTTATAATTATTGCCAATTTTACCCGATTTTTGCAAATTTTGTTCCCCATTTGTGCCCATTTACTCAATTTTGGATTATTTTCCCCTTGATTTTTTCCCAAGAACTTTCTGAATTGACCTGGAAAAGCCTCGATCCAGATCTTGGTGGTTTCTACTCAAGCTGATGGTGGCGTATGATCAGTATGTATCATGAAACCAATATTATTGATTGATAGACTGAAAATACAGTTATTACAATTATGGTTGCGATAACTCGTCCCATGAAAACAAATGTTTGTTATTTTAACTTAATGTATTAATATGAATAAGTTAGTAATTTCCCAATAAACTGTATATTGTTGTCGTCGTAGGATGTAAACCAAAAATACTGATTAAAACTGCCTAATAACTGATCACACTAGAATCGGTAAAATCTAAAATACACTGGATGTTCACCTCACCTAGCCTCGGAAAAAATATTTTTTTACCTTCTCACGAAAAATATAATTATTAGATATTGTTAACATTTTTATAAAAAAATAAGTGTAGTTTTATCGGAGAATAAAATATATGAATAAAGTCAAATTATTTCTGCAGAAATTAAATAAACACGAACGAAAATAGAAATGAAATTATTTAAAAGGAAATTGGAGAGAACGAGACCGACCAACCCATTCAACCATTGATTGATTCTATATCATTCTTTGTTCGGTGATTGAATCATCTGACTTTTTGTTCATAAAATTTAAAGCTTAAGAGTGAATACACAATATAGAAATATTATGAACTAATGTACACTATAAATGTAAATAACAATAATTATTTTACACAATTGAATACGGTAGTGAAAAAAATATTATTATAAAGTGTAAATATTTAATTAGAAGCAGTAGTAACAATAATGGTTTTACAATTTGTGCTGAAAAGGGCTCTTATTTATGGTGTTTTACAATAGCACACAATCTAGTTTTGATCTAGTTTTTCCACCAGAATCAAGTTGAAACTTAACTGATTTATGACATTTTTCCTTATTCGATACAAAATTTGTGTTTGTTTTGACATTTTTCCTTATTCGATATAAAATTTGTGTTTGTTTTAAACCATTTTTTTTTAACATTTATCGTTTTTGTTCGTTATATTTTCTATTTTTTTTTATATAATTTTTCGAGGTGTTTTACAATAGCACACAATCTAGTTTTGATCTAGTTTTTCCACCAAAATCAAGTTGAAAACTGATTTTTGACATTTTTTCCTTATTCGATACAAAATTTGTGTTTGTTTTAAACCATTTTCGCCCGGCGAGCCCAGCGAACTTGTGTTTGTTGCTTTCCACGATAAAATTTGTGTGACCTTTTCGTGGTGTTTTACAATAGCACACAATCTAGTTTTGATCTAGTTTTTCCACCAAAATCAAGTTGAAAAGTAACTGATTTTTGACATTTTTCTTTATTCGATACAAAATTTGTGTTTGTTTTAAACCATTTTCGTGGTGTTTTACAATAGCACACAATCTAGTTTTGATCTAGTTTTTCCACCAAAATCAAGTTGAAAAGTAACTGATTTTTGACATTTTTCTTTATTCGATACAAAATTTGTGTTTGTTTTAAACCATTTTCGTGGTGTTTTACAATAGCACACAATCTAGTTTTGATCTAGCTTTACACTTTTCCAAAGGTGGTGTTTCAATAGCACACAATCTAGTTTTGATCTGTTTTTCCCAAAATCAAGTTGAAAAGTAACTGATTTTTGACATTTTTCTTTATTCGATACAAAATTTGTGTTTGTTTTAAACCATTTTCGTGGTGTTTTACAATAGCACACAATCTAGTTTTGATCTAGTTTTTCCACCAGAATCAAGTTGAAACGTAACCGATTTTTGACATTTATTCTTTATTCAATACAAAATTTGTGTTTGTTTTAAACCATTTTCGTGGTGTTTTACAATAGCACACAATCTAGTTTTGATCTAGTTTTTCCACCAAAATCACGTTGAAAAGTAACTGATTTTTGACATTTTTTCTTTATTCGATACAAAATTTGTGTTTGTTTTAAACCATTTTCGTGGTTACGTTTCAACTTGATTCTGGTGGAAAAACTAGATCAAAACTAGATTGTGTGCTATTGTAAAACACCACGAAAATGGTTTAAAACAAACACAAATTTTGTATCGAATAAAGAAAAATGTCAAAAATCAGTTACTTTTCAACTTGATTTTGGTGGAAAGCTAGATCAAAACTAGATTGTGTGCTATTGTAAAACACCACGAAAATGGTTTAAAACAAACACAAATTTTGTATCGAATAAAGAAAAATGTCAAAAATCAGTTACTTTTCAACTTGATTTTGGTGGAAAAACTAGATCAAAACTAGATTGTGTGCTATTGTAAAACACCACGAAAATGGTTTAAAACAAACACAAATTTTGTATCGAATAAAGAAAAATGTCAAAAATCAGTTACTTTTCAACTTTATTTTTGTGGCAAAACTAGATCAAAACTAGATTGTGTGCTATTGTAAAACACCACGAAAATGGTTTAAAACAAACACAAATTTTTTATCGAAGTTTGACGAAGAAGAAAAATAAATAAAAAATCAGTTTTCAACTTGATTCTGGTGGAAAAACTAGATCAAAACTAGATTGTGTGCTATTGTAAAACACCACGAAAATAGTTTAAAGCAAACACAAATTTTGTATCGAATAAGGAAAAAATGTCAAAAATCAGTTACATTTCAACTTGATTCTGGTGGAAAAACTAGATCAAAACTAGATTGTGTGCTATGGTAAAACACCACGAAAATGGTTTAAAACAAACACAAATTTTGTATCGAATAAGGAAAAATGTCATAAATCAGTTAAGTTTCAACTTGATTCTGGTGGAAAAACTAGATCAAAACTAGATTGTGTGCTATTGTAAAACACCACGAAAATGGTTTAAAACAAACACAAATTTTATATCGAATAAGGAAAAAATGTCAAAAATCAGTTTTCAACTTGATTTTGGTGGAAAAACTAGATCAAAACTAGATTGTGTGCTATTGTAAAACACCTCGAAAATGGTTTAAAACAAACACAAATTTTATATCGAATAAGGAAAAATGTCAAAAATCAGTTTTCAACTTGATTTTGGTGGAAAAACTAGGAAAAATGTCAAAAGAGAAAATGGTTTAAAACAAACACAAATTTTGTATCGAATAAGGAAAAATGTCAAAATTTTGTTGTGGAATGTATCAGTTAAGTTTCAACTTGATTCTGGTGGAAAAACTAGATCAAAACTAGATTGTGTGCTATTGTAAAACACCATAAATAAGAGCCCTTTTCAGCACAAATTGTAAAACCATTATTGTTACTACTGCTTCTAATTAAATATTTACACTTTATAATAATATTTTTTTCACTACCGTATTCAATTGTGTAAAAAATAATTATTGTTATTTACATTTATAGTGTACATTAGTTCATAATATTTCTATATTGTGTATTCACTCTTAAGCTTTAAATTTTATGAACAAAAAGTCAGATGATTCAATCACCTAACAAAGAATGATATAGAATCAATCAATGGTTGAATGGGTTGGTCGGTCTCGTTCTCTCCAATTTCCTTTTAAATAATTTCATTTCTATTTTCTTTCGTGTTTATTTAATTTCTGCAGAAATAATTTGACTTTATTCATATATTTTATTCTCCGATAAAACTACACTTATTTTTTTATAAAAATGTTAACAATATCTAATAATTATATTTTTCGTGAGAAGGTAAAAAAATATTTTTTCCGAGGCTAGGTGAGGTGAGCATCCAGTGTATTTTAGATTTTACCGATTCTAGTGTGATCAGTTATTAGGCAGTTTTAATCAGTATTTTTGGTTTACATCCTACGACGACAACAATATACAGTTTATTGGGAAATTACTAACTTATTCATATTAATACATTAAGTTAAAATAACAAACATTTGTTTTCATGGGACGAGTTATCGCAACCATAATTGTAATAACTGTATTTTCAGTCTATCAATCAATAATATTGGTTTCATGATACATACTGATCATACGCCACCATCAGCTTGAGTAGAAACCACCAAGATCTGGATCGAGGCTTTTCCAGGTCAATTCGAACCTTGGAAAAAAATCAAGGGGAAAATAATCCAAAATTGTGGTAAATGGGCACAAATCGGGAACAAAATTTGCAAAAATCGGGTAAAATTGGCAATAATTATAAAAAAATTTTGAGTTCCAAAAAATTTAGAAAATACATCCTTGTGTCGATTCATCTCCCCACCGACCGGCTGATCCCTTGGGAACCCGAAACCCTTCCTCCACCGCGAAGTACAGACTTTCCTCTGGCGACCTCGTGCATTTATGGGTTAGGCTAAGCCTAAGACTAACTCGAGAACTGCCACCTCTGAACCACCGGCTCTAAGCTGTTCTTTCCTGTAATCTTATGTACCTAAGTAATTACGGGTTACTGCAGACGCTTTGTCTACATGAGTGCCACATCAACATAACAATTAAAAAAACAACGGAATAACATATTAATGATGCGATAAGTTTTGCAAACAACATTATTGCAATGTGCTAAATATTTAAGATCGCTTCTAATCATGACATCCAAGCATTTGCATTTGTTCACCTTGTAACTCAAGCAGGTAATATTTGATGCACGGATTACTACTGTTTATTTCCCAACTGTAAGGCGTACCATTTAGGTATAGATATGGATAATTGTCAATTTTTTTGCTGAGTTTTCTATAAAAATAAACACGTCGTGCAATCGAATTGATGGAACGACGTCTTCGCTGACAAGATCTCGATGTTACATGTCAAACTCTGAACAGAAAGCAAGGCACTCACTGCATTAAAGCAGATTGTCGTCCCATTAATTGTGTGCCCTTTCCACCGCTGATGGCACAGAGTCGCTGGCCGCGTTGCCGCTACACATCTCATCCTATTGCCTCGTATACATGTCAAAAGTCTTAACTTAAAGCAAAATCTCTCGCTGAATGAAAGCAGATTGTCGTCCCATTAATTCCGTGCCCATTCCACGGCTGAGGGCACAGAGTCGCTGGCTGCGTTGCCGGTACACATCTCATTCTATCGCCTCGTATACATGTCAAAAGTCTGAACAGAAAGCAAAGCACTCGCTGCATTAAAGCAGATTGTCGTCCCATTAAGTCCGTGCCCATTCCACGGCTGAGTGAACAGAGTCGCTGGCTGTGTTACCGCTACATATCTCATTGCATTGCGTCGTATACATGTCAAAAGTCTGAACATAAAGTAAAGTACTCGCTGCATTAAAGCAGATTGTCGTCCCATTAAGTCCGTGCCCATTCCACGGCTGAGGGAACAGAGGCGCTGGCTGCGTTGCCGGTACACATCTCATTCCATCGCCTCGTATATACGTCAAAAGTCTGAACAGGAAGCAAAGTACTCGCTGCATTAAAGCAGATTGTCGTCCCATTAAGTCCGTGCCCATTCCACGGCTGAGGGAACAGAGGCGCTGGCTGCGTTGCCGGTACACATCTCATTCCATCGCCTCGTATACATGTCAAAAGTCTGAACAGAAAGTAAAGCACTCGCTGCATTAAAGCAGCTTGTCGTCCCATTATGTGTGTGCCCATTCCACTACTGATGGTACAGAGTCGCTGGCTGCGTTGCCGGTACACATTTCATTCCATCGCCTCGTATACATGTCAAAAGTCTGAACAGAAAGCAAAGCACTCGCTGCATTAAAGCAGATTGTCGTCCCATTAAGTCCGTGCCCATGCCATGGCTGAGGGAACAGAGTCGCTGGCTGCGTTGCCGGTACACATCTCATTCCATCGCCTGGTATACATGTCAAAAGTCTGAACAGAAAGTAAAGCACTCGCTGCATTAAAGCAGATTGTCGTCCCATTAATTGTGTGCCCATTCCACTGCTGATGGCACAGAGTCACTGGCTGTGTTACCCTACATATCTCATTCCATTGCGTCGTATACATGTCAAAAGTCTGAATAGAAAGCAAAGCACTCGCTGCATTAAAGCAGATTGTCGTTCCATTAATTCCGTGCCCATTCCATGGCTGATGGCACAGACTCGCTGCCCGCGTTGCGCTACAAATCTCATTCTATTGCCTCGTATACATGTTAAAAATCTGAACAGAAAGCAAAGCACTCGCTGCATTAAAGCAGATTGTCGTCCCATTAATTCCGTGCACATTCCACGGCTGAGAGCACAGAGCCGCTGGCTGCGTTGCCGGTACACATCTCATTCCATCGCCTCGTATACATGTCAAAAGTCTGAACTGAAAGCAAAGCTCTCGCTGAATGAAAGCAGTTTGTCGTCCCATTAATTCCGTGCCCATTCCACGGCTGAGGGAACAGAGTCGTTGGCTGCGTTGCCGGTACACATCTCATTCCATCGCCTCGTATACATGTCAAAAGTCTGAACATAAAGTAAAGCACTCGCTTCATTAAAGCAGATTGTCGTCCCATTAATTGTGTGCCCATTCCACTGCTGATGGCACAGAATCGCTGGCTGTGTTACCGCTACATGTCTCATATTCCATTGCGTCGTATACATATCAAAAGTCTGAACAGAAAGCAAAGCACTCGCTCCATTAAAGCAGATTGTCGTTGCATTAATTCCGTGCCCATTCCATGGTGATGGCACAGACTCCCTGGCCGCGTTGCGCTACAAATCTCATTCTATTGCCTCGTATACATGGTCAAAAGTCTGAACAGAAACCAAAGCACTCGCTGCATTAAAGCAGATTGTCGTTCCATTAATTTCGTGCCCATTCCATGGCTGATGTCACAGACTCGCTGGCCGCGTTGCGCTACAAATCTCATTCTATTGCCTCGTATGCACGTCAAAAGTCTAAACAGAAAGCAAAGCACTCGCTGCAATAAAGCAGATTGTCGTTCCATTAATTCCGTGCCCATTCCACTGCTGATGGCACAGAGTCGCTGGCTGCGTTGCCGTTACACATCTCATTCTATTCCTCGTATGCATGTCAAAAGTCTAAACAGAAAGCAAAGCACTCGCTGCATTAAAGCAGATTGTCGTCCCATTAATTCCGTGCACATTCCACGGCTGAGGGAACAGAGTCGTTGGCTGCGTTGCCGGTACACATCTCATTCCATCGCCTCGTATACATGTCAAAAGTCTGAACTGAAAGAAAAGCTCTCGCTGAATGAAAGCAGTTTCACGTTAATTACCAGTGCCCACTCCACGGCTGAGGGAACAGAGTCGTTGGCTGCGTTGCCGGTACACATCTCATTCCATCGCCTCGTATACATGTCAAAAGTCTGAACAGAAACTTCAGGTACACTCGCTGCATTAAAGCAGATTGTCGTCCCATTAATTGTGTGCCCATTCCACTGCTGATGGCACAGCGTCGCTGGCTGCGTTACCGCTACACATCTCATTCCATTGCGTCGTATACACGTCAAAACTCTGAACAGAAAGCAAAGCACTCGCTGCAACAAGACAAATTCGTCGTTCCATTGGATTCCGTGCCCATTCTACTGCTGATGGCACAGAGTCGCTGGCTGCCGGCGTTGCCGTTACACATCTCATTCTATTGCCTCGTATACATGTCAGAGGTCTGGAACAGAAAAGCAAAAGCACTCGCTGGATATAAAGCAGATTGCTGTCCCCTTAATTCCGTCCACATTTCACGGGCTTCAGGCACAGATGCCGCTGCCTGCGTTGCCAGTACACATCTCATTCCATCGCCTCGTATACATGTCGAAAGTCTGAACTTAAAGCAAAGCTCTCGCTGAATGAAAGCAGTTTGTCGTCACCGCCTATCAATTCCGTGCCCATTCCACAGCTTGAGGGAACAGAGTCGTTGGCTGCGTTGCCGGTAGACATCCCATTCCATTCGCCTCGTATACATGTTTAAATCAAAAATCTGAACAGAAAGTTCGCAGAGTACACTCGCTGCATTAAAGCAGATTGTCTACCCATTAATTGTATGCCCATTCCACTGCTGATGGCACAGGGTCGCTGGCTGCGTTACCGCTACACATTCTCATTCCATTGCGTCTGTATACACGTCAAAACTCTGAACAGAAAGCAAAGCACTCGCTGCATTAAAGCAGATTGTCGTTCCATTAATTCCGTGCCCATTCAACATCGCTTATTCCACAGAGTCGCTGGCCGCGTTGCCGCTACACATCCCTGATTTTTCCATTGCGTCATATACACTTCAAAAGTCTGAACAGAAAGCAAAGCACTTGCTGCATTAAAACAGATTGTCGTTCCATTAATTCCATGCCCATTCCACGGCTGAGAGCACACAATCCCTGGCTGCATTGCCGCCGATCATCAAACTGCTGCTTTAAGATTTTCAAATTTCATCCACAAATTGCTTCACCACATTCTGATTTTTTGTGTGCTCAAACGTCCTCACTCACTTGCTGAAAGCTTGCTCAATTGTCAAATTCTGTCAAGTCAATTTCAAAATATTAAAAAAACAGTAATTATATTTAGATAAATAAAGTTTAAGCATCGCAGCATTGTATTAATTTTTCAACACATTTACGGTATCATTGTACCAGCGGAGTAGAGTTTTACTGTTCACTTAATAATATTGTGGAAAACTCAAACATCCCATATTTTTATATAAAATATTTCGTTTCACCGAACGAACTCAGTTGTAGTTTTCTGGATGCTGTGTTATATCGGTGACAGATGTGGCAGCCGTGAATGGTATTATAACATATTGTTATTGCACAAAAGCATCACATCGCCTTTTGTTATTTATGTGTAAAAAATGAGACAACATTACCGCAATTTCTAGTTGCATTTATTATATATTGTATTATTCATTGACTTGATTGAATGTTGTTTCGTTGTTTATAGTAAAATATGTGATCGACAATGTATAGCAACATCAAATTTACCAACAACGATAACACCCTTGATTCATTTCCTTAGAAGAGAGGGTTGCGTTGAGAAACCAAGTTGTCTCGACTAAAATTGAATCTTATAAAGATATAATATTTGAGTCAAGAAATGTATGCCTAAAAGGATTTTGATGGCCTGGTCTTGAATTCTCTCACTAGCGTTGTGCATTTAGTGCGCTAAATTCAAGGAAAATCTGCAATTTTTGTACCAAACACACAGGTTTATAGAAAAGAAGGATAACTCATTGCATTATTTTGCCGTAAAGATCTAGGCGCATAGTTGTGCCTTTTGCTAGGTGTGCCTATGTCCAACCTAAAGTTCGCGACGCCGCCTGTTCAAACGAACTACTACTATTTTCTAACTATATCTTGTGTCGTTTAATATATTGGCAAATTTATTACATAGCTAGGCATAAAAATCTCTAATTCTGGGTTTGCTTTGTTTCACAGTAGCGGAGAATTGGCCGATCCAAGCGCTTAGAAAATAAAATATATATAGTAATTTGTTATTACTTGGCAATTCATCTCTATGAAGGTATGGTAACCACACTCGATAGTGTTAGTTCTCTTAGCTTAATTAAATTTTGGTTACTGTGTTCATATCGACGGTTACCATTAATCAGCTGTAAGCGGAACGACCCCTACTAGATATATATATATAGTTATTTATTTATTTATTCAGTTGTTCGTCTCGCTCTATATATACTTTCGTTTAAACCTGCTCTTGTTCTTAAACCACGTTGTGGTGCCATTAGAAACAGACCAGCGGTATCCTTTCTTTAGTTTTGAGAGTTTTAATTAAAGGCAACAAAAGTGATACATTATCACGTAACAAAGGCATTAGTTCATATTTTATTATTATTATTAGTATATAGACAAACTAAAATGAATTCGCCAATGGGGAAAGTTTAGACCACCGGGTTATCCAGCAAGACCAAGCGCTAGGGCAAACCATAATTATTCGGTTCCATATGTGCATATTGAGGCAATTTATTATTATTATTAGTATATAGACAAACTAAAATGAATTCGCCAATGGGGAAAGTTTAGACCACCTGGTTATCCAGCAAGACCAAGCGCTAGGGCAAACCATAATTATTCGGTTCCATATGTGTCATATTGAGGCAATTTATTATTATTATTAGTATATAGACAAACTAAAATGAATTCGCCAATAGGGAAAGTTTAGACCACCTGGTTATCCAGCAAGACCAAGCGCTAGGGCAAACCATAATTATTCGGTTCCATATGTGTCATATTGAGGCAATTTATTATTATTATTAGTATATAGACAAACTAAAATGAATTCGCCAGTGGGGAAAGTTTAGACCACCGGGTTATCCAGCAAGACCAAGCGCTAGGGCAAACCATAATTATTCGGTTCCATATGTGTCATATTGAGGCAATTTATTATTATTATTAGTATATAGACAAACTAAAATGAATTCGCCAATGGTGAAAGTTTAGACCACCGGGTTATCCAGCAAGACCAAGCGCTAGGGCAAACCATAATTATTCGGTTCCATATGTGTCATATTGAGGCAATTTATTATTATTATTAGTATATAGACAAACTAAAATGAATTCGCCAATGGGGAAAGTTTAGACCACCGGGTTATCCAGCAAGACCAAGCGCTAGGGCAAACCATAATTATTCGGTTCCATATGTGTCATATTGAGGCAATTTATTATTATTATTAGTATATAGACAAACTAAAATGAATTCGCCAATGGGGAAAGTTTAGACCACCTGGTTATCCAGCAAGACCAAGCGCTAGGGCAAACCATAATTATTCGGTTCCATATGTGTCATATTGAGGCAAGTGATTATCGGTTTTATGTAGGTCCTATTGTTATACTTAGGCTATTGTAAAAAATCTTGGGTATTTTATTATTATTAGTACCCAGATAAGCTAATGAATTCGCCAATAGGGAAGAACAAAACTCGGATTTAAATAGCCGTATCCAATTTCGACATTTCTCTGTTCCATAAAGCCATTAGCGAAAGCAATTCGGCCCGTTTACTTTAACACCAATGTGTTCGCGAACATTTTCAAATGATGATGTATGAAACATATAACTCAAATAATTTCCGTTCTATTATACAAAATTGAAATCTGTGTTCAGTGAACAACGGAATCGCATTTGCTTTTGACTCTATTCACAGCGCAGTTTAACTCTATTCCTGCATTAGTAGTGTCCAGACAAACTAAACAATTAACCACTGGCGAGCAACGTTAGCCCATTGGGTTATTCATCAAGACCTTGCTATAGGGTAAACTATGATTACTGAGCTTCCGGGGCAATGTGTGAACAACCGACAAGTGATGACCGTTTTATCCAGGTGCAATTGTTATACTTCGGTTATTGTGAAGGTCTTGGGAAAGAAATATCCATCGCTTTCAAACAACTTAAATTATATGAAACGTTATATGGTAATGCATTAAACATAAAAGAACTGTTCCGAAAAACAAGGGTACCTGAATGTATTTATGTAAAATATAACTCTAAGCTAGCCTAATTTCACAGCCTAATAGGCCATTTAATGCCTTAATATTAGCTGCTATGGAGCCGAATTTTTTAACATTGATGAACAATGGTCGGGCGATATGTGTATTTTTGCTGGACGATGAAAGAGAATATTTCAGCTGGAATTTCGACAATATTGGTATACATCTGTCCATTGTTTTCATTGCTGACTTTGGTTTTGAAGTAACAGAGGATTGCCGATGTAATCAGGTTTCAAGAACGGAACGGTAATGAGATTGGCGCTTGTGTGGGGAAAGGCTCTACAGTAAGCCACAGTGCGTGGAGACTATAATTTAGACAATATTGGTATGCCGCTGGCCATTGTTTTCATTCCTGACTTTGGTTTTGAAGTAATAGAGGATTGCCGATGTAATCAGGTTTCGAGAACGGAACGGTAATGAGATTGGCGCTTGTGTGGGGAAAGGCTCTACAGTATGCGACAGTGCATGAAGAATATATTTTTTCTTTTAAATGTTATTGTTTAAACGAGAAAACAGCTTAGATACGGGTTTCGGGGCAGCTGGAGCCATCGAGTTAGTGTAAGTTTTATATAAAATGTGAAGCTTAGAGTGAGGGTTTAGTTCCGATAATGGTATAAATTGTATTGATTTTCACTTGTATTGGGTTACCGTACAAGCTTTCTTTTACATGAATGCCATAAGATTGGTGTGAACAAAACTATAATCTGAAATAGCCACATTTTTTGGTGAGTATTAGATAATAAGCTATACGATTTGATTGCTAACGGTAGCATTTTTCAATGTTTATTTATATAAATCTTTTTATTACGCCATGCCGTGTTGGGCTTGGTTAAGCGTATAATGACGGTCTAATTTTTTAAACATTTGCATTATGAATGCAAACGAATTGCGATCCGTCTTAAGTAACGGAATTGTCAAACCGCTAAGAAGTGAAAAATATGTGACCAAGTCTTACAGAATTGTGAGACCGCAATACTTTGTTCACTGTAAAAGAGATTTTAGCATTTAACATTGTTTCTCGAATATATATACTTATTAGATTTCACTAAGTTTATTACTGACTATTTTATTTTATTTACATTTCTACCCAACACATATATGTATTAAATTATGGACATAGGTCTCAAAAAGGGTTTGCTAAAACGATGCCGCATATCTCCGTATTTTGCTGAATTCCCCCGATTTTTGTAGATTTGTTGTAATTTTTACAAATTTTTCCCAAATTTTTAGTGTGTTCCTAGATTTGGCTTGAAAGAAGGAGAGGGTCCAACAGCCCGGACGTTTAGCCATCCTATCCTTCTATAAACACCTATGGAACTTAGCCTCTCAAATCCTAACCCTGGACCCACTCCTCAAAAAATCTGGAATTTTACGCCTCTGTGTATACCCGCCTTTATCAACGTTTTTGGTCAAAAATTTCGTTAAAACCGTGTAATACCAACTGCTTCAGATGTAGTAGTTATATATTGTAAAGATATGAACGAAATATGTCAAATACTTGTGCGCCTCACAACAACATGCAGAATTTTGTTAGTGTCACTAAAGGCGTGTTCATCCGCTCACTTTTTGCTCAAATTTTGAGCTCAAAATTTGATCAAATTTTGATAAAACTTTGACAGTGATTTTTAAATGAAAATTGCGATATTTCAAAATTTATGATCAAAATTTGAGCTCAAATTTTTTCAGGTAACGCTCCATGATTGGCTACAGGAATATTCAGGAAAAGTTTAAACTGTGTTCACACGTTCAAATTTGCAAAAAATGCAAAAAAGATGCTTTCAAATTTTGATCAAAATTTGAGCAAAAAGTTTGAGCGTCTGAACACGCCTTTAGTATATTCGCTGCTTAAAATACACTGTAGCAGTTAGTTGCGGCAAAATCATTCTTATCGCCCAAAGTTGAATTTCTTTCTCCCAAACTAAAGAAAACCTAGTTGGACTTGCATCACAGTGGGTTACAGGTAATTCGCGTGAAGCTAAAGGTCGTGAATTCGAGTTCCTCCACATCATCACGACAATTCTAATATTTTGAAATAAAAATATTAGACTAACAAATGTAAGAACATTTTATTTTTTTAAATATGAAATACCTCGATATAAATATCACATGTGTCATGGTTCCGCCAAACCAACGAAAAAAATTATTGAAGGTATAATAACGTTAATTTGTCCTTACTAACAGGATAAATTTCAATACTTGCTCACGTAATATAACTAGGAAATTGTTAGACTAAAATTTTCAAGGTTATGTACATGTCTATACAGCCTTTTTAGAAGGTTAGCATTTGAAAGTCTGGATTCTGCGAATTAGTGCAGTAATGCGTCATTGTTATGCAGAGGCATGCCAAAACAGAGGGGCAGCCCACATTTTTTACTGAGCGATGTAAAAAAACTGAGGGGGTTATAACAAAATAAATGTATACGATCGGCCCCATCCACATATTTTGTATTCCCCCCATCCACCTTTGAAGAACTTGCGACGCCCTGTTGTCATTCAAAAAGTGTGGTGATATAAATTGGTCTTTTTCCATTGAAATTATTTAGTTATACTAATAATACTATAGCCATGTAAAGCACTAGTCAACAAAAGTTTTAAGTTTATATTTGATTATCGTGTTAGAATGTTTACAGGTAGGTAAAGGCTAAAACAGGGTTACATATTCACATATAAAAATTTGCAGGAAATTGCTCCTAAGACAGGATCGCAGCCTGAAATGCCTTGTTAAGGACGAGTCCTACCTACTATGAGAAGGGATTTGACTATTACAGGACAATATTTGATTATCGTGTGGGAAATTTTACTGGTAGTCAAACGCTAAAACAGAGTTCTATATTCACATCCCAAAATTTGCAGGAAAATGCTCCTAACACAGGATCGCAGCCTGAAATGCCTTGTTAAGGACGAGTTCTACCTACTATGAGAAGGGATTTGACTATTACAGGACAATATTTGATTATAGTGTGGGAAATTTTACTGGTAGTCAAACGCTAAAACAGAGTTCTATATTCACATCCCAAAATTTGCAGGAAAATGCTCCTAACACAGGATCGCAGCCTGAAATGCCTTGTTAAGGACGAGTTCTACCTACTATGAGAAGGGATTTGACTATTACAGGACAATATTTGATTATAGTGTGGGAAATTTTACTGGTAGTCAAACGCTAAAACAGAGTTCTATGTTCACATCCCAAAATTTGCAGGAAAATGCTCCTAAGACAGGATCGCAGCCTGAAATGCCTTGTTAAGGACGAGTCCTACCTACTATGAGAAGGGATTTGACTATTACAGGACAATGTTTGATTATCGTGTTGGAAATTTTACTGGTAGTCAAACGCTAAAACAGAGTTCTATACTCACATCCCAAAATTTGCAGGAAATGCTCCTAAGACAGGATCGCAGCCTGAAATGCCTTGTTAAGGACGAGTCCTACCTACTATGAGAAGGGATTTTGACTATTGCAGGACAATTTGATTATCGTGTTGGAAATTTTACTGGTAGTGAAACGCTAAAACAGAGTTCTATATTCACATCCCAAAATTTGCAGGATAATGCTCCTAAGTCCGGACCGCAGCATGGAATGCTTTTTGTTACGAAAAAGCTCTGCCTAGTAAGATAAGAGAATATTGAGGCTATTGCAGGTGAAATTATTGAGTAGAACTTTTATGAGAATGTAAATATTTTTCATAAAAGACGCCTGGGGCCTTCGCCTATAATTTCGATACATATTTGGAAATGTAAATTTATCAAGTATAATGAACACAGCTATGGCGAAGACATTTTAAATATGGTAAGTTTGCGTCCATTCATGAACTACGATAGTAACGAAACTTAAATAGTCCTTCAAAAAAGCACTTGAGAAAGTGCTTTACGCAATTGGAGATTTTCAAATAGATATTGGGACAAGTTCAGGTCATAACAAATTGATAAAAATAGCTTAACTTGCCTTGAGATGATATAATTTCTAAATTTCTGCTAATATCTCTGGGACACCCACACTCAAAAACTATTTATGATGAATATTTAGCAATATGCAAATTTTGAAAGCATAACTATGCTAAATATCTTGCAGTCTCTAAGGCTTTGTTAAATATTAGGTAGGAACTTATGTCACTTATTTAGTATAGGATAAATGAGGACCTAAAATATTTAGCATAAGTTAAGCTTAGTATTTAAAAGAATCATGCTTAAAAACTTAAGCATAATATTGCTAAATATTAAGTTGAATTTTTGCTATTGCTTTTGCTACTTAAATAACATAGCATAATTATGCTTAAATGTGGGTTAGCATTAATAAAGACGAATAATATTAAGCACATTTTCCCAAAGTTTGTAATGTGCATAATTACGATTAAAATTAAGCATAATTATGCTAGATTTTTATTAAGCAAAATGCTATACTAAATTGATTAAGCATAAAGAATCTTTTGTGCGAGTATAAGTACATTTGTCAAATTAAAGCTAAAACAATATTAATTTTACAATTATATTCGCATACTTGCGACAGATGTTAATATCCAATGTTTTGTTTTGTTAAATACATAAATGATCAAATGTTTCACGAAATCATAGATTTCAGACAATATCTAAGAGAATATGAGTAAAATTAACTTGCACCGCCTGTCATATCCTCGTATAAACACTAGTTTTACCGAGACCATCAATATATCTAAGTATTCTAGGCCAAATCAACTGTATCGAGTATAAGTAGTATTAGTTTGAGAGACTTCACATACTTTGAATATATGAAATCGGTAGATAAACTTATGCAAGAAGTCAACACTAGAGCCTCAATAAAGGCAAAATTGGTCTGTATTTAGACTTAAAATATTCGGGTTTGCTTTGAATTTGTCTTGCCTACATTTTTTAAAGAATGGACGTAGATGCTCTGGTTTACATCGATGATATAAAGACATGCGAATCAACAGCAAAATCATGGTTGATAAAGTAGTTACGGTACGGTGAAATGCGGTTATAGTGAAATCGCTTGGAACTAACAAAAATTTACTATAGTAACGTTTTTGCTATAGCTACACTTATTTTAGAATGAACAATTTGACCGTCACAGATTCCTTGCTGTCGGAGCATCATTAATTTCGCTATAAACGCATTCGCTTTTAAGCACAGTTCATTGTACTATAGTATACTTTAGAGTGTTTCTGGGCTTTGTTCTGTTCTGGGCATGTTATGGAACATCATAAGAAATAGATAATGACTATTCGATGATAATTCACAACGAACAAGTTTCATCCTTTCCACTGTGCACTAATATGGTGTGTGAAGAGCTAATAATTTCACTATATAAAAGAAATTTTCTAAGATCTTTTTAACTCGTACCAGTTTTGTACCAAGTTATAGAGTTATCCTGGGATATATGGAGATTTAAAAGGCTAAAAACAGCTTCTAGCTGTAAAATGGATATAAACATGGTTATGATTATAGCCTCTCTCTAAAAAAAATTTTCTAATTTCTTTTTAACTCGTACAGGTTTTGTACCAAGTTATACAATATATCCTCGGATATATGGAGATTTAAAAGGCTAAAAACAGCTTCTAGCTGTAAAATGGATATAAACATGGTTATGATTATAGCCTCTCTCTAAAAAAATTTTCTAATTTCTTTTTAACTCGTACAGGTTTTGTACCAAGTTATACAGTTATCCTGGGATATATGGAGATTTAAAAGTTAAAAACAGCTCCTAGCTCTAAATTGGATATAAACATGGTTATGATTAGCCTCTCTCCAAAAGAAATTTTCTAAGATCTTTTTAACTCCTACTATTTTTATACCAAGTTATTCTGGTCTTGTGGGATATTTGGAGATTTAAAAAAATTAAGACATTCCTCCTTACAAACATCCCCTGGCACTAAAAATGGATATAACAGTGGTTATGACTATAACCGCGAATAGCATATCGCGAATTCGTAGTGAAATTTTCGAATCATACTATACAATACATACATAAAGTATAAAGATTTTTATTTCTACGGCAAATCATTCATAGTGTTTCTTTCTACATATAAGTAAGTATTGTACAAATAAGTATTGTATACATGCTTAGTATAAGTGTATTTAATAGTGAATTTAATATTGCTTGAATTTAAACTTTTGAGGAGTAAATTGTGAATTTCTAGAACAGATACTGTTATAAAATGTATGATGGTGAATAGAAGTTTTATGATGTGATAAGATACATAGTTCCTTTTCTACAGTCCAATCCATCTATTTCAATTGGAAATAATAGTTGTTTTTTTCAAGAATTTATATTTTAATGAAATGTTTGATGTGTTGTGTTTTTTTTGATCGTTCAACCTTTCTGAATTTCTTAGTCTCTATCTATCACTAAGTAAAAACTTATATATAATAAAAATTATGTATTTTAAGTGATATTTTCAAAATGTTTATGGTTCATAAACCTTTAAAACTTACAGCTTAATGTTGGTCAATCTATCCGTGATACTGTTCAATTGTGACTGACTTATTCGTTCCAAACGTGGCGCAGGCGCAGTGATCAGAAGCGCAGGTCCCGAAGTCATGAAGCCGTGTACTTGAGCCCTCCTGTCGGCGTGATCTTCTTGGACAAGAGACTAAGGCCACGTTCCTCTTAGAGTACCCATTTGTGAAATGGGTACGAGTTTACTCAAAATGTAAGAAGAATTCCCGGTGTCACAACTGGCTATCTGTTCGTGGCTTGTGCTTCGGCAACTCTGGCTACGATTATCACTAGTGGAGGTCAGCCACCACACCCTAAGTATAAGTGAAATGAAAAACTTTTTTAATGTTACCATTGATATAACCATGGCTATGGCTATAGGCTCTAGCCAAAAGAAATTTTCTAAGACCTTTTTAACTCGTACCATTTTTATAGCATGTTATACAGTTCTCCTGGGATATTTGGAGATTCCAACGGTTAAAAACAGTCCTTATGGCTTATGTTACCACCACAAAGGTAATAAGAGTTCCCGGTGTCGGAACAACCAATCTCTTCGTGGCTTGTGCTTCGAGAACTCTGGCTACGATATCCTCTACGGGAGGTCAGCCCCCTTACCCTAAGTAATATATGAGAAGCTTTTTAATGTTCTTTTCTGTTATGAATTTTCTTGAATGTAAGGCGTGGAATATGTAGTTATAAAAAGGTGATGATTTGTGTTTTAAACTGATGATAAATTACTATTAGACTCCGCGTTTTATATATATATATATATGTTTAGTTGTCTCCTATTTTTTCCTTATGCACTCTTGTTAATGAATGTACTTAAATAGTTATTATGTTAGAACTCTTTATATGAGTTATGTGAAGTCACCTTATGAAGTCTGAATTTAAAAACAATTTTTTTGAGTCAAGTGAAGATGGTACTCAACTGCATCCAACCAACTGGCCCAATCTATGGTCGTGCCAAGTCTTGATCTCAACCTGTTCCGACGGTGGTGTCTTATTGTGATTGCTACAGTGCCATTGTGCCAATAAATGGATTCATTGCTACAATAAATCCATGAAAAATACGAAGAGACTCGTTTTCGCTTATCAATGTATATTGTATTCAAATTAACGACGACCCTATGAATAAAACTCTGACTGAGTGAAAGACAGGGGGAGGATACTCGTTAGCCCCACCTAGGCAATTTGCGTTAGATTGAAAGTCTGGAGGGCGAAAATTCGGCGGTTATCCAAACAGTCAATCACTGTGATCATTGGAAATTATGTGCATTTACAAGGCCAAAAACAAGGATTTACACTTCAAGGCGTTTCAGCATGGAGATAAGTTGTGAGACAACCTAGTGGGCACCCAGAAGTGTTTAAATCTTAGCCCAAAGCGGGCCATCGTTTATTATATGCGCACTTGATTCACGATTAGATGAAATTATAAATTAGGCACCTCAATTCACGCCTTTTAAATATGGAGATACGTCGAGAGACCACCTAGTGGGCACCCAGAAATGTTTAAATCTTAGCCCAAAGGTGGCCATTGTCTATTATATGCACGCTTGAATCACGATTAGATGAAATCATAATTTAGGCACCTCAATTCACGCCTTTTAAATATGGAGATACGTCGAGAGACTACCTAGCGGGCACCCAGAAATGTTTCAAGGTTAGCCCAAAGGGGGCCATTGCCTATTATATGCACGCTTGAATCACGATTAGATGAAATCATAAATTAGGCACCTCAATTCACGTCTTTTAAATATGGAGATACGTCGAGAGACTACCTAGCGGGCACCCAGAAATGTTTCAAGGTTAGCCCAAAGGGGGCCATTGCCTATTATATGCATGCTTGAATCACGATTAGATGAAATAATAAATTAGGCACCTCAATTCACGCCTTTTAAATATGGAGATTCGTCGAGAGACCACCTAGCGGGCACCCAGAAATGTTTCAAGGTTAGCCCAAAGGGGGCCATTGCCTATTATATGCATGCTTGAATCACGATTAGATGAAATCATAAATTAGGCACCTCAATTCACGCCTTTTAAATATGGAGATACGTCGAGAGACTACCTAGCGGGCACCCAGAAATGTTTCAAGGTTAGCCCAAAGGGGGCCATTGCCTATTATATGCACGCTTGAATCACGATTAGATGAAATCATAAATTAGGCACCTTAATTCACGCCTTTTAAATATGGAGATTCGTCGAGAGACCACCTAGTGGGCACCCAGAAATGTTTAAATCTTAGCCCAAAGGGGGCCATTGCCTATTATATGCGCGCTTGAATCACGATGAGATGAAATCATAAATTAGGCACCTCAATTCACGCCTTTTAAATATGGAGATACGTCGAGAGACCACCTAGTGGGCACCCAGAAATGTTTATAGGTTAGCCCAAAGGGGGCCATTGCCTATTATATGCGCGCTTGAATCACAATGGTGTGAAATCATGAATTAAGCACATCAAATTCCTGAAGAAGTGTCATCTGAGTGCTGTATAGCTCAGCGGTTAGTAAGAGGGCATTTAAAACGCCTAAAACCATGGATTCAAGTTCCATCTCTGTCGACATTTATGTTATTTTACACCTTATATTAAATATATAGTTCCTAAAAATAAAACAACAATACAGTTATATTTTTGGTTAAATAGGGCACTTTGCTCTCTCTCTCCTATAGTTCTACCAGATATTGTCTTTATTATAATAGTTCATATCATAACATTATATAATTGCTCCCTTGTCGACAATATAACTTTTGACTCGTGTAACATATATAGACCATTTCGAACCGAACCGAACCGAACAAGCGAAGCCCTTGCTGAGAAGATAATTATTCAGCAATTTGAGCAGCTTATCAATCATAATCAAAACATTTCTAGCTTGAGGCCGCAGTAGTGGTTATAGCTTATAGCGAATGTTGTTGTTGATTGCTTTAGCTTACCTTGTCTACTACGTCTCTCCAAAGCTTAAATGATATTAGTTAGTTAGTTAGTATCGAATGTTGCATGGCAACCAACGCTCATACCTATAGTAATAGCAGGAGTGGTGGATTGTTGCTTTAATGTATTCTGTGTAGCTTGTTTTACGGCGCGAGTTGTGTTTTATGATTGAAGCCTTATGGTATAGGTTGAATCGAAAGTACAATATTATACCTTATATCATAGGTCTCGATGAGGGGGTAGAGGGTTACTCTCAACAAAGGTTCGGACCATCACATCCCTCCTCCCCACCCAAAAAACTAAATATTATATCCTTGAAC
Organism: Trileptium ribeirensis; assembly: GCA_030248225.1. NCBI lineage: Eukaryota > Metazoa > Nematoda > Enoplea > Enoplida > Thoracostomopsidae > Trileptium > Trileptium ribeirensis. Next base: position 51,429 of record JASANE010019780.1, on the reverse strand, counting down.
GCTCTGAAACCCGCCCCCAGGTGCTGTACGCCGTAGGCGCGCGGAAAATTGGTATCAAAATTATAGGTCTCGATGAGGGGGGTAGAGGGTTACTCTCAACAAAGGTTCGGACCATCACATCCCTCCTCCCCACCCAAAAAACTAAATATTATATCCTTGAACGCTCTGAAACCCTCCCCCCAGGTGCTGCACGCCGTAGGCGCGCGGAAAATTGGCATCAAATTTGGCAACAAGTTGTAAAGACTGGAAAAGGTTAGCGAAATTTTGGAAAATTATGTGTTGCTGAAAATTTCAAAAAACTTATCTCCACTCGTCACACACCCTCCTTCTCGCTGAGACCATCTTCTATTCGACCCACTAAGCCGACGGCATTTCGTCACCTATGGCTTATATAAACTGTATCTGGAGCCTCATTGAGATAAATACACAACGAATTTCCTCAAAATTTATTTCGCTTACTTGCAAACTTTCATTTATTTCATAACTATAATTAAATATCGAAGAACGGAGGGGGGGGTCCGCAGAACGATAGCTCAAATGGTTTCTTAATAAGTGTGCCTATTATAATTTGAAAATTCTCATCGAAAATTAGCTTGGCTGTAACGCTGCCCCTTTTCAATTCCTTGGCAAAAATGAATCCAGTGACGATCGAATTTCGAAGAAAGATTATATACTAGATCCTTCGCTTTTACCGTTGGATTTTCAATTTAAGCAGTACTTTAGTGATTTAGTGTGTAGTAAAACCTTGTGGATCCACGCTGCCCCTTTTCAATTCCTGTGCTCTTGGCAAAAATGAATCCAGTGACGATCGAATTTCGAAGAAAGATTATATACTAGATCCTTCGCTTTTACCGTTGGATTTTCAATTTTAGCAGTACTTTAGTGATTTAGTGTGTAGTAAAACCTTGTGGATCCACGCTGATGCGTCAATCTTTTGGAAGGTGATAGTTTGGGCTAAATTGTTAAAGAACTCATCAGTAATAACGCTTCGTTTGTAGTTACTACTAGCCACTGCGTCATTTTCAGGGTAGTCGGACCTAGAGCACTGCCAAATCATAGATCGTCTGTATGAAACACAGCTGCACACCACAGCACAAATAGGGTTACAATTAAAGGACCGGCAGGGACCCACATCAGAAATTCCTGGGTCCGCTGCCACATTATATAGGTTATATTGAATTTTGATGTTTCAGAATCATTTGCTACTGGTGCTCAAAATTTAGGTGCAGATAATTAATAGTTGTACTTATCTCTTGGGTAAACACAACGGTGAAATGCCCTTCCCCTTTAGTTAGACGTTCACATAAGTTTAATTACAAAAGATGGGTCATACCAAGAGTGCATTAGGGACAAGCCCTAATGCACTTTTGGTCATACCAATCATCGTTACCTCGTGTCTCGCGCGAGATAATGGTGCAAAAAAATTTTGCCGACTCTCCTTTATGCTACAATCTGTATATATCGTGCACTATCTGGATACAATCACGTAGTCCGAGATCTTTTACTCTCTTTCGGATAGATAATGCCCTGAGTATTGCTAAATAATACGAATGTGATCTCTTTGGAGCATATACTTCCCGAAAAAAATAGGCTGGAAAGAGTCCTCTATCATTCATGGTATTATTCGCAGACCATCCATCCTGTTATCTTCCTGTTAATCGCGAGTTAGATTATTGCTTTTATATTGTCTACTGTCTTGATACAATCACGTAGTCCGAGATCCTTTACTCTCTTTCGGATAGATAATGCCCTGAGTATTGCTAAATAATACGAATGTGATCTCTTTGGAGCATATACTTCCCGAAAAAAATAGGCTGGAAAGAGTCCTCTATCATTCATGGTATTATTCGCAGACCATCCATCCTGTTATCTTCCTGTTAATCGCGAGTTAGATTATTGCTTTTATATTGTCTACTGTCTTGATACAATCGTGTAGTCCGAGTTCTTTCTTTTTTTAGACGGTTCCATGCATTGAAAACAAAAACCCTGCTAAATACGAATGTGATCTTTATTCGACAAATTCTTACGGAAGATGGAGTCCTATCACAATCGTGGTTTTATACGCAGACCCAAATGTTGTACAAAAATTTCCTAATAATTTAGAAATACAGAAAAACAAACAAGTATGAATTTCTTTCCTTTAACAAAAAATTGCAAATTTTGTTAACACTAACGCTGATGACGCGGGGGCAGGGGGTCCATCAGAGCCCTACTGTTTTCAGCACAGCGACATACCTCACCTACTTTTTAGTCCAGATGTGAAATCCAAGTTGCACTCACGTTTTAGTATTTCTAGACTTAAGTAAGTGATAACAAAATTAGGAAATGCATTCCTATCATCTCAGTTTTCGAGACAGATCTGCGCCCCTGCTGTATTGTATACATTTTTTGCAATGTGTCTTGCAATCTTCGGTGTAGTTTGTAGTATACGTTTGAACAATATCAAAATGTGTGCTTTTTAATACCGTCTAATATTGATAGATTGATAACAGTAGTCAAATTTGAAATGAATTTACTAGTTTAAGTAGTTTAAAAATGTACTAGTTTACTAGTTTTGAAGTAAAATTCGTTTTCAGTTAATACAGCCGCAATGTATTAGATGCAAAATTTGTAATGCCCATAGTTTTGTTCACAAGGTGTCACAGCTTGAGTGAATACTTCATACCTTGCTGTTTCATGTTGTTGCAGTGCGCGAAACGTAGCCAACCAATGACGTACCAGATTCTTTGGTTGACTGTTTCAACCATAACGTATATCTGAAGGACATGAGTTGTGATAGAAGCGGTGGTTTTGAGTTTTTCGTTCATAACCGTGTGAGCCATTGCACTTTAAAGTTAGGCAATGAACGCAATACTATAATAGAAATTGTCGCAAAAGATCTTGTTATTGCACCAAAACATCGGGTGACCTTCATTTATAGATAACCAAATTCAGACGTTTGTTATATGTCATTTTTAGTTGGCGCATTGAGACATGTGAGCAAGGTAAAATGGCCTATTAAAATTGTAGGTGATTTTAACTTACCTGATATCAACTCGGCTCCACAATCACTCAAATGACTTCTCCATAGGCTTCTTACAAGAATTAGGTTTGTGCCAAATGGCCTCTTTTCCAACCCGTTCAAAAAAGCTGTTTTGACATTATCCTAACTTCTTTACCAGTAAATGTTGCACAAAATAGTCGCGGAGACTCTGTCGGTGATTATGTATCCGTTGCATTTTGTTTAGTAGGATTTCCAAATAATGACATTGCAGTTGTAGACATCGTTGGTATATATGTCCGATTTTAGAAAATTCCTACTTTGGATTGTTAAATCAGTATCCATTTTACTATGAATGGGATGTCATATTCAATTCTACTTTTATCGTTGATGATAAATTGTTTTTTACCTTGTTGCAGCCAAAGCTCTCCGAATTATTAATATGTTGTTTCGCTGTTTTATAACTGGGTGACATTGACGCACTTATGCTGATATTATTTATCGTATTTCCGTCCTATTCATGAATACGTAGGCCAATGTTTGATCACCGAGTTATATCGTAAATATAGATGGTTTAGAGAACGTTTACTTGACACACCGACTTGTTGCACGATCAGCGATGTCCAAAATGCTATATCCTGTAAGATTAACGCACTTTAAAGCCAGAACTGCTTGAATTTCGTCGATTAAAACACGATCTTGTCATGACTTTTAAATATCTAAGTCATGAAATCGACAAATGGTGTTACAATATCTTTATATTATCTCACATACTTAATACATGTGGTAATTGCTGAACGCTGATAAAGCCAAAATGTCGCTCAAACGTGCTTAAGCTTAGCTTCGCTGGTAGAACTATCGATGTCTGAAATAAACTACCAGCTCATTTGGATCCGAAAGAGTGGCTGAAGTGCCTGATTGCAAATCCTGAAAGTTTTAGACGAGATAGACTTTAGTCGCTTTCTAAAATATAGCAGAAATTAAATACCAGATGAAAATAGCAGTTACTCCCTTTCTGATTTAAGCTTTATTAAACGCAACATCGCCTATAATTGTTCCATTATTATTTGTACATATGTATTCTTAAATATCCATTTTTGTAATGTTTAATGAAAATTAGAGCGTTAGAGTGTTAGGGTTATTAAAAAAGTATAATTATCAACGATTGAACTAAGATTATTGACGATGAAGACTGTGTGCTCTAAAAACCCATGGTGGTGCTTAACGATGAAACAGGGCTTAGTCTAATGGTGGTGCTTAACGACATGGGCGTACCCCACCCAATGAAAGAAATGGATCCATGTCCCTATGCCCACCAAAATTTCCATGCCCATATTTGTGTTCGCCCTCTAAGGGTAAAATCCTGAGTATGACCGTTCACTCATTTGTCCGCCCCAAAATAAAAATCCTGTGCATGCCATGTTTAAAAAGACTTCAATTATAATTATAGTTGCTGATTACCATTTATTTATTTATTTTATTTGAAAAAAATTTCTCGGGTGAATTCAATGAAATTTTAAGTTTTTATTTCTGATTTGGTAGATATTGTTGAATACAACAACAACAACAATTGCTAAAATATTGCTATTGTTATTGCTGTAACAATATGTGTATATTATTAAAAAAGTATAATACGCTATTTAAGCTGCAATTATTATTAATAAGTGGTATTATCAAGGAATCTTCTTTATTTATTGTATAGTTTACGGGCAGTCGGCCTAAAATTCGGCAATACCCATAGTGTTTGTCCTAAATTAATAGTAAGCATTCGTTAAAAGCTAATTGAAAACACATATGTGCCTAGCTTGTTCGCCTTTATGTAGAATTTTTTTGCGGGGTAGCAAGGAATCGATATCATGATTTTCTTCTTTTAGATGAAACGCACCCAGACGAAGATTCTGGGGTTCAGCTGCCCTCACACAGTTTCCGAGTGTTCCCATTGTTGAAAACATCTCCACTAAAATCAGGCAAGCAACTATATTCTCTATCCTGATCTCTTTGAACGAGAAGTAATATTATGTGTATGTCGTCAAATAAAGGGGCGACCCTGATCTCGAAGAGATCTCTTTTGGGGATAAGAGACGATTGGGGGTCCAGAGACTATGGGGGCTATACTGAAAAGATGGTGGGCCCCTTATCTGATGTTCCCCCTCAGCCTAATCAGGGCCAAAAATATCGCTGAGCGGAACAATACATGAGGCAATCCACAATTGTGATTTGATATCAGACCCCTGCCAGAATGCTGTGTTTTATGTATACTATGATCATCTTTGCCTTTTAAATATACAATATTCGTATAACATGAGATTGTTTTCGGTGTCCATTAGCGTGATTTTCATCATAAACTGTTTTGTATCGTATAGCACTGGCTGGCTCCCGTAAAGAACTAAGTGATGCTCTAACTCAGCCTGTCATCAAGTATACACAAGCCTAAACGTGTAGAGAAATCGAATTTGCATTGTTTGAATTATCAAATTTTTGATCCAAAAATGGTTAAATATTCAAATGTCAACATTCATAGTTTGAAATTTTATAATTCAGATGTGTGTATTGTTTGAAACATTTTTCCTCAATATAACATTTAACGTTATACGAAAGTGCCATTAACCCAACCATGTATCAAAGGGTTAGGATAGTAATACCAACACCTAGCACAGTACATGTTTTGAATGCCAGAGGGATAGCCGGTGTATTTGGCTTTCCGTCTGACCGAGGGAGACGGCGGGTTGCGGCGTCAATGACTTGGACGCCTGCGGCACCACCACGGGAGATGGTATTGGAGCACATGCCATATTTCATAATCACCAATGAACATACGCAATAATATTATAATTTTATTAAAGTTTTAATAAACTATTTTCATTTCTTATGACAAGTAGTACTTAATCGAAATTAGTTTCAGCCGCAAATAGACCTTAAATTAATACATATATGATTTTTTTACGTTATTTAACTACAATTATCCACATTTTTAGCGGCGTAACTTCAATTTCTTTTCACATAAAATAATTTATGTGTATTTTAACCATTTTTAATTAACTCAGATACTAGCATAATTTCACAGCGTCAAATTAAATTCTTGATGCTTTAAGTTGCTTTTTTGCATTAAGCAAAACAACATATTCTATTATTTGAGGCATGAATTGATTGATAACAAAGCTGTAGTTGGAGCCATGAATCTAAATGCATTTCGGAAACTGCTAAAACTGATATTTTTCTGGTTAGAAACTGTTTTATAGCATTTCTGACTCAGGTTTATATACTGATTTTCATCCTACAACTGTTATATCTTTTAGTTTACTATAATTCTTTTTGTTGTATTGTATAAAATTCATATTTATGAGTTTGCAACAAACTACTTTGTGGTTAATGTTGTTGTTGCAACAAAAGCATTATTTGGCTTTGCAGGACTAAACGGGGGTCTAAGTGTGCCCCGAACCTAATATCCTGACCGTTGTATATTTTTGTTGAAATCTGCAATTTTCGGAGTGGAGAACCATGGCGGCCAAATAGTAATTTTTGCAAATTCTCAAGGATCTTTATGCAACTGTAAGAAAAGCTGTAGTCACAGAACTTGTTTGGGGGCCTCTAAAGTTCTGATTTAACATTTTAGAGTTAATAGCCTTCGTCGTTGCAGATTTCAATTGTTCGATTTCATCGAAACCAAATTTTAAACTGTCGCTCACTGTATCGTGGTCGGAGTTTTATTTGAATTTTGTTTGTTTGTTTGAAACACATTTTGATATTGATTGTGTAAACACGATCATGCATGATCACACAAATCATTTCATCTGTGTAAATATGCAATTATAATTGTACAAACACAAATTGCAATAATAACTGAAATATCACTTTCGTGATATTTACATAGAATATCTTCAACAAAAATTATCTAGAACGGTTTCAAAACAGACTTGAACTACAGCATACAACATGAAGGAATATCATATATAGCTGTGCCATGAATTTGGAAATTTTAACTCACAGCTGTACCGAGTTCAAACGAGTTATGATAGCAACAAGCTTGAGCGAGCAAACTGCATAGTCGTGCATACAAATATCTGAATAAATGTCCGGAAATTTGTTCTATGCGATCTGCGACATAGTTGTAGCGCGGTTTTATATTACTATTTTAGAATTGTATAAACAAAGCGTGAGATACATTTCGATCTCGCTGTAGTTTACAGTTGGACTGCACCAGTTGTAGCGAATAGGATTTAAATTTTGCAGATTTATTATTTTTGCTTAAAAATTTACGCTAAAATGAAAGCATAAAATGTCAACAGCAATAGGATTCGAAATTTTCTTTTTAGACGGCTTAACCTATGCACTGACCTACTCAACCGACATACTCTGTAACTGCAATGAACTATCTGCAAACGTGCTAAAAATATTAATGTTTGCAGATTTCGTATTTGTTGCTTAAAAATTAACGCTAAAATGAAAGCATAAAATGTCAACAGCCATAGGATTCGAAATTTTCGTTTTAGATGCACTGAACTACTCAACCAACATACTCTGTCACCGCAATGAACTATCTGCAAACGTGCTAAAGATATTAATGTTTGCAGATTTGGTATTGTTTGCTTAAAAATTAACGCTAAAATGAAAGCATAAAATGTCAACAGCAATAGGATTCGAAATTTTCTTTTTAAACGGCTTAACCTATGCACTGACCTACTCAACCGACATACTCTGTAACCGCAATGGACTATCTGCAAACGTGCTAAAATATTAATTTGGTTTTAAAATATATCGAGAACATAGGACATCATGTTATTTTCAGCGTAACTGTTTAATCAATCAAATTTGCTAAAATCTCACCTGTTTCGTGAAAAATAGTCGCATTCTTTTGCGTCCTGTCATGAATAATTTGTGGTATCCTGTCACATTTCCGGCAACGTTCAACTCGGCTAAAGTTAGCAAACCAGTGCAGTTCGAACTTAAAAATTTATTGCCAATCAAAACAAATCAACTCTAATTAGCTTGTTTAGTTATAAATGTCTGACAATTTCACGAAATCTACTTAAATAATTAATTAACTAGTTTTATATCAATACATTAGTCGATATATTTCTGTCAATGATTGTCAAGATTTTCGTATTGCAATAACACCATGCACAAACTGTGCGAATCGCAACCAACACATTTTAACAGATTAGTGTATTACGAAAATTAACATACTTGACAGCTTGAGATTTTAAGATCTTTTATCTGGTCGCTGTCATAAATCCAGGGGGTCTGGTTATCTAAACCTCAGTTTTTGGGGCCGTTTTCATTAACCGATGTACGCAAATGATCAAGCAAGGTGAAACAGTTTTCTGTCGAGATTTCAAAAGATAATTCGTTTTCAAGACCGTTATGTTGACGAAACCAAAATTAAACCCGCAGTAGAGAAGGAACCAATAATTCAGCTAAGATTCGTAGACTAAATCAAAGTGTTGACTAACTGACTGACAGAAATTGACAATCGAAGTTTTTATAGCGTTCACAGAACTCAAGATAATTAGGTTAATTTGTATATACATCGTTATTTCTTCTTTATTTTGACATTACACTTATCACTGGCACCACAACATTTCAAATATTATGAATTACTTTACGGCTGCTGTTATTATCACTTCGGCCAGTGTAACGTTTAGAAGTGTGAGTTAAATGCATGCTATGCCGTTCTCGATATACTAAACCTAAGCCTTAATTATAATTTCTATCATAAGCTAGATTTTGCTTGCAGCAATCAGTTGTTATTAGTAATCGAACAGCTTACACGGCTTGTCATTACTCTGTTTGTACAAAGTATTAATTTGAAGCCCAACAGGTGTTTGAGATATAAAATTTGCGATCCTACTTTGTTAGTGATTGTGTGTGACATGTTTTTGACATTTTAAGCATAAAATACGTTCTATCGTCAAAATTTGGATTAAATATTAATTTATATTCATGAAACAGCCATGTAACCTTTAAATATTGTGATAACAACGTTAGTGACATTTTGAAGCCACGTTTCCTACACATAATGCGTGATAGTACTGAAAAGGCAATTGAAACGTCAAGAAGTTATGTTGATATACGGATGGTAATCTGCCGATCCGTGGTATTAGCAGACAGAGTTGCCGAAGCGCCAGCCGTAATGGGATGCCAATTCTGACACGAAAACTTAGGTTTACTATCTTCCGAAGCAAGCTTCCACTTACTTTACAGGTGGGCACCTCGGAGTTGCCGTGGTATTAGACTCTCTTGCTGAAGGAGATTATACGACCCAAGAGTTTGCAACAAGTGATCTCACAATGCTAGGATATGCGTCGTTGACCACTATGTCGCTCGATCATTGTATATATGTAAGAATATATTATACTATATACATAATATATAATTATATATTCTTAAATATATACATGATGTACGTGGTCTGAACCGACTGACTCTAGTTTCATTATTTTAAAAGCGAAGTTTTTCACAAATTTGAAAAACTTTATGCTGTAAAACAGACATATATAATGTTCATATGCCGAGTAAAGATTAGCCGGACATCCAATCCACCGTTGTCTGTTAAAAAAGTTTCCATTTTGTTTAATATATAATCCTATATTAATCTTAAAATTTTAGTTGTGACTGTTCCCGAACAGTATTACTTGTAACTTTGATTCTTCATGAACTTAAATCACGTTTCGGAAGCACTTGAATACTATATGAACGTGTTTCAGAATCCGAACGAACGAACGCTGTAGTTAATGTAAAGGATCGTGTGTACCATAGCAAATGAATAAATTTGTGATGCTTTGTATCATGTCTGTGTATTTTAGAAATTTAAAAGTATTTAATATTTAATAGTATTTTAGTATATATACTTCACTTTTTATATCTAATTTTAATCGTTGTTATGAGATTTAAATGAATCCATTGGAAGAAAATTATAAACTATACTCAGTTTTTTTTGATGAAGAACGAGCTATTTCTATTCGTGAACCTCAGAAATGTATTAGCTCTGACTAATTTAGACGAGTGAATCGTGGTGATATCATCATGGTGCGACATGTTTAGTCGCTGCAGTAAACCCCATAGTAAATGACTTATTGCCCAAAATACACTTTATCCGGCTATTGTTCTAAACTTAAACTCCACAAGACTGACCGCAACACTTTTATACTTAGTTTCCGATGGTATATTGTAATGGAAAGTAAGATTTCATAAATTTCCATCTAGAGTGTTCAACTGAGTCTGAGAGACTGAGCTTAAACTATCCGTAACGATGTTAAACTATCGGGAAACTAAAAAAATAAAGGAAGACCAGCTAATCTTAAACAGCGGTTCCGCATATGAAAATATTGATAAAATACCCAAAGATTTACCATGATATCCGAAGGAACTCACAAAGTAGTCGCATGTTCCGCTATATTAGCAATCACGATTTTTGTGAATTATTGCTATAGAATAATTCCAAATTGTCACATGAAAACATATCAGGTAGTTGGAATGTTTGTTTTGTCGACGATACCTTTCAGGGACAGACTGCATCATTTATACACGAACACCCAAAATTATATATATACAGACTAATGGCCTCTTCTAAATAAACACGATATGGCTTACGGTGGCTTGATTAGCTTATAGCTGTTATCGCCTTAGTTAAACTTAAGAGTGTAGTTCTTGCAAGAAATGTGATTGCTGGCCTATGCCTACCCTCTCCTGGGTTCGCCTTACTAAATATAAATATTACCATAACAGCTTAGCTTTAAAATGTAAAGTTTTATTTTTTGTCCTATATAATTGCCTCATTTTTGTAACCCACTATTTTCGTTATAATAGTCTTACTCTGGATACACAAGTGTCACACTAAAACAAAAATTAAGTAACGCTGCTAACCCCAACAGCCTCAGCAAAAGTATCTAGTTATTGTTCTTATTGATTGTTGAAATATTTTAAGTTCAGCATTTCACGATGCATCAAAGGTTAAACGAGCCACTGTGTCGAGGGAAACAACAACTAAGTAGGCCAGTCATATTACCGTCGATCATTATATTTTACTCACCGGGTCGGGTACCACCACAAGCCCAAACGTTGACCGATATATAGAAAATAACTAATCCAAAAGCAAAACCCGTTAAGTCGCCCGTCTGTTCGGCTTTCTTATATCGTTTTAGCAGTTCATTCTAACTTCAGCGCAAGGCATAAACCCGGCTCGCTCACAAATGGTTATTATTTTATTGCGGCGCTCATATTTGGGTCCGGTGAACTTTATGTCAAGTAGAATAATTAAAGTCATGTCAGCGCATTAAGTTGTTCAGTTATTATAGTTGTATATGGCTTTCGTTGGCTTGGTTGGTTGATTTTATTTCTTTGAACTATAGGTACTTACGCCTGTAATGAAAGCTTTTTGCTTTAGCCGATATGTCATATTTTAGTCGCTTACGTTTCTCGCGATGTTTTAGATACATGGTTCTTGCTGGTGCTGGCTGCTGCGGTTGTTATCGTTGTTCTAGTAGCTGTTCGGGATAAATTATTCCTTTTGGCACTATTATACTGTTTCAATACTCATAGACCGGATGTAAGTCAACCAACGATAGGTGTGTGCATTTGTATTATAGGCAAGGTCATTATAATTTGAGGCTCAGCGGTTGTTGTCGCGTGTTTACAATTTCAACTTAATTAGCTCCTCGTTACCGAACGCGTTTAACTAGATTCTCTGCTGGGACCGTTGCACAAAATTGTGAATCCGCTGTAGGACTACCAATCGGGTTATAATGGCCAATGCTTATTTATTATCAAACTGAAAGCGTTTACTGACCAAATATGGACCGAAAGTCGAAATAAAATAATATCTATCACGACGCAGTGCATAATTACTACATCCATTTAGATCAAAGGTGTCCCAAGTCCGTCGGCTCATGAGCGGTCCGCGACGGCTAAGTCAGGCGGGTTCAATTTTTTAAACTTTTTGATACTCATAATCTTCCCTAATTGTAGTAAATATTCCCCGAATTTTTACCAGTTTTGCCAAAATCCTGCCCAATTAGTGCCAGTTTTCCCCAAATTTTCACAAAATGTTCTGCACGCCTATGGGTTTAGGATATTGTGGCCTATGACATCGATGGAGAACTGTTTCGTTAGCAGGACAAGTCGCTGTATTTCTAAAAGTGTTCTATGGAACATAAAATTTCTATAAGCATATTTGCCCACGGAGAAGCGGGGGGGGGGGGGGGCTGCATAACCTCCCCCCTAAAATAAGTTTTTGGTTCAAAAAATTTTTTTTTCTAATATTTGTCATAAATATCTCACTAAGTAGTAGTTTCATTCATTTTAGATGAAACGAATGCGTGCGACATTACAGCATTATAGTTCCCATTATATTAGCAATTATTAGTCTCTTATTATAGACTATATATCGTATCTATTACTAGATATTATAGTTTATATCTATTATTTGTAAGGATAAGCTTACTCTTAGCTACATAAATAAATAAAATAAAATAGTTCCCAAAATATTTTGCCAGAATAGAAATTCCGCTTTTTTATGACTATTTAGTTCCCAAAATTATTCTAAATCTAAATTTAGTGGATTTCACAATGGTATTAATGTATAAATTTTTTACACAATAATACAAAGGTATTCTCAGCGTAAGCGCAAAATGTGGAAGTTAATTTCTATATTTGATTTTAAGACTATATATATTAGAATTTTGATGAATTTTAGAACGTAAATATTTAATTGTCACCAAAAATATTCTCAATTGTCATCAACGTTGAGTTTTGTTTTGAAGACATCGAATTTGCGAAATTGTCTGAAAATTTGTAAAATAAACATTTCTGGTGTCAAATGTTTCAAGTTTCATACTCTCTGCCTTGAAAATGATTTCCTTTTGTAAATATATATATATAACATTGCTTATGGTAACGGAAAGAACAAACATGATAATATATCTGAGTTAATGCTCCATGTAATGGAAATGTGGTTATTTCTGACATATGTGCACACCCGGGAGTGGAGGGGTGGTAGGGAACTCGATCCACAAATATTTTCACACAAAAGTTCACATCTATTCTCCTTGCGTATCAATATATCTATTGAGCCATCAACATAGTATTAGACTTTACTGAATGTTAAAGACGGATATTCTCCAATGAAGCATGTTAAATTGCAGATTGTACAGCATTGTTGATGTAAAATTATGCTTTGAAAGTTAATTGATTGCTCAAGTTTTAAGAATTTAAACGTTATTGTGATCATTAGAAAATCATTGTACACAATTGCTGGGATGAGCTTAGCAAAATTTTAACGGCAAACTGTGGCATAAGAGTTGATGCACTGTTCACTTGATTGATCTTCTTTGCACGTTTAGTATACTTGTTACCTTTAAGTATCATCACACACGTCGGCCCGAATATGTTTTAATCTAACAACCACGAGCTTTCAATACAACAGCTATTGGTTACAATTAATAAGTTATATTTTTGGTGACGATTGAGAAAATTGTTGGTAAAATTTAAAATTTCAGACTATATACTTCATAAATTAATACGGGATTAAAAACTGCACACCAATATCGACGTTTTTTTGTGATAATTCAGAATATTTTTGGTGACAATTAAATTATTATCGTTTTATAAATTAGAAACTTGCTCTCCATTTTAAAATTATCAATTACTTCCCAACTACCGAACACACTTAGCCAAATATTTATACATGAATAATATGAAAACATAACCTAATGCGTGACGTATTTTACTATAGAACGGTAAGAATTATCGTGATAATAAAGATTAGCTAGAATATGTACGTTCTTGAAAAAAACGATTTGTAGTAAGCGTTCATGAAATAAAAGCTACATGAAATCATGATAGGAAAAAGCAGCTTGAAACACATTTCATTCTACTGCTATTGTAAAGACATTTTCTCACACGATAACTTGTTGGGGCTCATGTCACGTTCTAGGGGCCGGACGTTTATAATGTTAGAATAAAGAACAGCTTAAAGCGGCGGTTCGGGGGGCAAACAATCGACTTAGACTTAGGCTTAGAATATGGATAACATAAGGACCTTAGCTTAGGCTAAGGCTTAGGCTTAGTATATCAAGAGCGGCATGGCAGGCATTTCATTACCGCCCGTGAAAGTCACATTGGCAACTGGGAAGATATCAAAATCTGCAAAATCTAAGGATACCTAAATGTAATTAAAATTTTTACTCAACATTAAGAAGACTTGATGATGGTCGACACTTGATCTTAATCATGATTATGCATTGCTTAATATATAAATAGTATGTAACGTATAACTACATTATTACAGATACGTATGCTCAGGTTTCGTAATCATAATTATATATATAGTATATAAATAAGTATATATATAAATAAGTAAATAATATAGTATATAAATAAGTTTTATATCTCTATTATATTGCTATAAAATAATATATACCTTTACTATATATATATTATTAAAATCATTATACATAACACAAAGCTACATTTTATATATAATATTCTGTTTCAGGCTCAATTTTATAAATAATTTTTATACATTATTTATCATTACTACAACTGCAGCATTGTAATCACGAATCACTTGGTCCACCGCGTTAATAACGGATGTCTTGCAGTATTTCCACATAAACCTGACACTTAATACATTTTTAAAAATAATAATTTAGCGCAAAGTATGATTCGTTCAAATAATAAACGCATTTAATTTCGTCGGCGTTGCACAGGTTTTAACATAATTTGTGACATTATCAGACCGAGTAGCCATTCTTAACCAACGAATATTAGACGGCCTGCCTTATAATAAACTTTTTTTATTAACTTAATGTTTATTAATCTCAACTTCACAATTGACATTATCATCACGCATTAACGTGTAATAACCAGAATTAATATTACCATATAGATATATATTTCATCAGACTAATAAAGCAGTTTAACAATTACTCTGTGTCCGTTTAACTTGCCACAATTTTGCTGCAAATAGATAGTAATTTGATATAATTTAAATAATTTATCAAACAAAATACCGAGAGATATTTGTCCGGATAACAACAAGACGGTATCTCGTTGAAAAGTAGTTTACCTTGATCCGGGTTGGTAAATTTATTATCTGCTATGTTCATTGCTTTCCTTCAATTTCAACTACACACACAGATATATTTTACAAATCCCTGATCTTGTGACCACGTCGCAGAAACAACGTAATACCGGTCCACTGCATTTTTTTGGTATACGTTAACAATCTGAAACCTTTGTTGTGGCTTTTGAAGTTGAAGCCGTTTAAAACGGAAATATCGAACGGTTAATCGAAGTTGTTCCTTAGCCATTTAGTCAGAACAAGAAAGAAAACAAATATTCGCTGATATTGTCTATTATCAAATTGTTGTTGGTTTCATATAAAAATACGAATCTACGTTTGTTTAAAACAATCTCGACTGTGAATCGGGAAAACTTAAACAACTGCAAAAAAATGAAGATGGAATTAAGCAGCGCACGATCGGAAGGCGGAACGTTGACTGCAAGTCAAAGCATGGATTCGGTCAACACTGTCTCTGATGAAGAAGTATGTTGGTTAAATTTATCGTTCAGTAGCTTATAATTCAATCTGTTAATCAATCAATCAATCAATCAATCAATTTACTACCAAAAAGGATTTAGGTGTGTGATATAGGTTTTAGAGATTTCACTGAACTTAGGTTACTAGAGTATGTTCGTCAAGAGTCGATTTGTGATACGGATAACGAAACAATTTCAATGTGCAGCTGCGCATATAGGCAAGATTAGGTTACTTTATTTTATCACGATGGTGTATAAGTTTGCTGAAAATTTCTACAAACATAACGTTTAGGTTACCCATCCATTGTTTATGTGTTTTGTTTGCAAGAGCTATCAAATAATATGCAGCTGTGTCATTTGGTGTCCGATATGTGACCGGGTCACGGTGTGCGACCCAATACTTATGCTGTCAGATTCTGAACTCGAAATCGCTCTCTTCTACACTCTTCTCAACATAACAGAACAATATGTAACAGCTTCGTTTACTGCCTTTGTTTCACCGTCCTTTCTCAGAGCAAATTCTGGTGAAGAAGCTTCTGCGAGAATGATTGCTTTTAAATTCGCAATAAGAAGTTGACTAGGAGGACAGAAAGTTGATAAAACGCTGTTGGCTCGATTGTAGGGCATGTCCATGCTGTGCACCTGGAAGCGGGATTTACTGCTTTGGACACCAGTATCTTCCTTTTCGTATCTACCTTTCTCAGAGAAAATTCTGGTTAGTAAGCTTCTGCGAGAATGATTGCTTTTAAATTCGCAATAAGAAGTTGGCTAGGAGGACAGAAAGTTGATAAAACGCTGTTGGCTCGATTGTAGGGCATGTCCATGCTGTGCACCTGGAAGCGGGATTTACTGCTTTGGACACCAGTATCTTCCTTTTCGTATCTACCTTTCTCAGAGAAAATTCTGGTTAGTAAGCTTCTGCGAGAATGATTGCTTTTAAATTCGCAATAAGAAGTTGGCTAGGAGGACAGAAAGTTGATAAAACGCTGTTGGCTCGATTGTAGGGCATGTCCATGCTGTGCACCTGGAAGCGGGATTTACTGCTTTGGACACCAGTATCTTCCTTTTCGTATCTACCTTTCTCAGAGCAAATTCTGGTGAAGAAGCTTCTGCGAGAATGATTGCTTTTAAATTCGCAATAAGAAGTTGACTAGGAGGACAGAAAGTTGATAAAACGCTGTTGGCTCGATTGTAGGGCATGTCCATTCTGTGCACCTGGAAGCGGGATTTACTGCTTTGGACACCAGTATCTTCCTTTTCGTATCTACCTTTCTCAGAGAAAATTCTGGTTAGTAAGCTTCTGCGAGAATGATTGCTTTTAAATTCGCAATAAGAAGTTGGCTAGGAGGACAGAAAGTTGATAAAACGCTGTTGGCTCGATTGTAGGGCATGTCCATGCTGTGCACCTGGAAGCGGGATTTACTGCTTTGGACACCAGTATCTTCCTTTTCGTATCTACCTTTCTCAGAGCAAATTCTGGTGAAGAAGCTTCTGCGAGAATGATTGCTTTTAAATTCGCAATAAGAAGTTGACTAGGAGGACAGAAAGTTGATAAAACGCTGTTGGCTCGATTGTAGGGCATGTCCATGCTGTGCACCTGGAAGCGGGATTTACTGCTTTGGACAACAGTATCTTCCTTTTCGTATCTACCTTTCTCAGAGCAAATTCTGGTGAGGAAGCTTCTGCGAGAATGATTGCTTTTAAATTCGCAATAAGAAGTTGACTAGGAGGACAGAAAGTTGATAACACGCTGTTGGCTCGATTGTAGGGCATGTCCATGCTGTGCACCTGGAAGCGGGATTTACTGCTTTGGACACCAGTATCTTCCTTTTCGTATCTAGCTTTGTCAGAGCAAATTCTGGTGAGCAAGCTTCTGCGAGAATGATTGCTTTTAAATTCGCAATAAGAAGTTGACTAGGAGGACAGAAAGTTGATAAAACGATGTTGGCTCGATTGTAGGGTATGTCCATGCTGTGCACCGGGAAGCGGGATTTACTGCTTTGGACACCAGTATCTTCCTTTTCGTATCTACCTTTCTCAGAGCAAATTCTGGTGAGGAAGCTTCTGCGAGAATGATTGCTTTTAAATTCGCAATAAGAAGTTGACTAGGAGGACAGAAAGTTGATAAAACGCTGTTGGCTCGATTGTAGGTCATGTCCATGCTGTGCACCTGGAAGCGGGATTTACTGCTTTGGACACCAGTATCTTCCTTTTCGTATCTACCTTTCTCAGAGCAAATTCTGGTGAGGAAGCTTCAGCGAGAATGATTGCTTTTAAATTCGCAATAAGAAGTTGACTAGGAGGACAGAAAGTTGATAAAACGCTGTTGGCTCGATTGTAGGGCATGTCCATGCAGTGCACCTGGAAGCGGGATTTACTGCTTTGGACACCAGTATCTTCCTTTTCGTATCTACCTTTCTCAGAGCAAATTCTGGTGAGGAAGCTTCTGCGAGAATGATTGCTTTTAAATTCGCAATAAGAAGTTAACTAGGAGGACAGAAAGTTGATAAAACGCTGTTGGCTGGATTGTAGGGTATGTCCATGCTGTGCACCTGGAAGCGGGATTTACTGCTTTAGACACCAGTATCTTCCTTTTCGTATCTACCTTTCTCAGAGCAAATTCTGGTGAGGAAGCTTCTGCGAGAATGATTGCTTTTAAATTCGCAATAAGAAGTTGACTAGGAGGACAGAAAGTTGATAAAACGCTGTTGGCTGGATTGTAGGATATGTCCATGCTGTGCACCTGGAAGCGGGATTTACTGCTTTGGACACCAGTATCTTCCTTTTCGTATCTACCTTTCTCAGAGCAAATTCTGGTGAGGAAGCTTCTGCGAGAATGATTGCTTTTAAATTCGCAATAAGAAGTTGACTAGGAGGACAGAAAGTTGATAAAACGCTGTTGGCTCGATTGTAGGGCATGTCCATGCTGTGCACCTGGAAGCGGGATTTACTGCTTTGGACACCAGTATCTTCCTTTTCGTATCTACCTTTCTCAGAGCAAATTCTGGTGAGCAAGCTTCTGCGAGAATGATTGCTTTTAAATTCGCAATAAGAAGTTGACTAGGAGGACAGAAAGTTGATAAAACGATGTTGGCTCGATTGTAGGGTATGTCCATGCTGTGCACCTGGAAGCGGGATTTACTGCTTTGGACTCCAGTATCTTCCTTTTCGTATCTACCTTTCTCAGAGCAAATTCTGGTGAGGAAGCTTCTGCGAGAATGATTGCTTTTAAATTCGCAATAAGAAGTTGACTAGGAGGACAGAAAGTTGATAAAACGCTGTTGGCTCGATTGTAGGTCATGTCCATGCTGTGCACCTGGAAGCGGGATTTACTGCTTTGGACACCAGTATCTTCCTTTTCGTATCTACCTTTCTCAGAGCAAATTCTGGTGAGGAAGCTTCTGCGAGAATGATTGCTTTTAAATTCGCAATAAGAAGTTGACTAGGAGGACAGAAAGTTGATAAAACGCTGTTGGCTCGATTGTAGGGCATGTCCATGCTGTGCACCTGGAAGCGGGATTTACTGCTTTGGACACCAGTATCTTCCTTTTCGTATCTACCTTTCTCAGAGCAAATTCTGGTGAGGAAGCTTCTGCGAGAATGATTGTTTTTAAATTCGCAATAAGAAGTTGACTAGGAGGACAGAAAGTTGATAAAACGCTGTTGGCTCGATTGTAGGGCATGTCCATGCTGTGCACCTGGAAGCGGGATTTACTGCTTTGGACACCAGTATCTTCCTTGTCGTATGCAAGTACGTTCATACTGCATGCAATTCGCGCACTAACGACTTCAAAGTCAGAGCAAAATGTTCAGGGAAGTAGTTTTTGCTAAGAGCGTGCCGAATGCGCAATGCAATTTTGATTTGACTAAACAACATTTTCCCTATATTAAACTGTTTTCGAAGACTATTTCTGTTACACATCCACAAAGTTATCGTACACAGGCTGTTGTAGAAAATAGCCTAACCGATGGGTCACCACCACGGCGGTGCTGCTCGTCACAAACTAGTGTTTTGGTTCCATCTCTGAGAACTAAGATATTAATTTCGGTTTGAAAAATCTATTGTAATTTTATTATCAAATTTTGGGCGATATATTTACACTGGTTTAAATTTTCATAGCTACGTTTATACAATATTCTGTTTTATAAGGCTGCGTCAGTGATATTTGTCACTGTTATAGGTATATTTTGAATCAATATTTTACATCGGCCATACGTTTATTTATGTCATGTCTTCACTCTGGGGGGGTAATCGTATAATGTTTCGCTCTGTATAGCTTAAGCCTTAGGCAAATTGTAAACTTAGTCGGGACTCACAAATTGAACATCAAATTTTTACAGTCCGAGTACTCATGTACAAGTTTGCTGCCGCACTGTTGGTGGAAGATCTTCACTGGATAATGTACTTTTTGGGAATTCTGTGTATTTGTTTTTAGTCAAAATTTTAATATTACATATTCTGTGCCAATTTAATATAATTTTATTTAGTAAATTTTTTACACATATTTCGTGCCAATATGCGGCTTGTAGTAGCATTTTTTCGCTAATATAATGTCATTTTAGCAGCTAGACTTAAAATGTAAGCTTGTTTTTTTACTGAGTAGTTATGACACCTTCGTTGTCGTATATTAATGTCATTGTTTAGCAGACAATACGCAATCAATATAATATCATGGATACCACTCTGTACTTGGTAACTGAGTGATACGACAAATTATTGTCAATATTCCAAATTTTATATATATTGTAGTAAATTTTGAAAGAAAACACGGAGATACGCATAAAATTTATCACACATACAGGTTTACGTGATTTTTTAGTCCAAAACAATGGCTGAAAAACAGTTATAAAATTGTATGTAAATTCGATACACGAGCAGCAATTCAAATTCGCGGGGGTCACACTAAAATACTGTGGGTTGTTCCTACTCGGACAGATATGAGTATGTAGCATAAACTATATAAAGCCAACGAACGAACATCTTGCTAGCTGAACCCAGATGGAATATTGAATAAAGTTGATTGTCTGCGATTGATAGGTATCATGCTGATAACAACCTAAAGAAGATTCCGATGCCTACTGATCGTGCATCGCTGACCACCTTAATCACACAGCCATATTATGACAAGAAAAATTGATCAGGGAAATTTCCAACCGGTCTGGTGCAATTAGTGAAACGTTACGAGACTTCAACGGCAACATTATGGTCGATCAAACAAAGAGATTGAAGCGATGGAAGGTTCACTTCCAACAACTGTTGAATGCAAAGCTACCAGAAGAGCTCATCAAGTTCGACGATTTGGAATACCAGAGCGAACACGTCAACAGTCCTGAACCACCGTCTCCATCTTCCGAGATAAGCAGGGCTATTAAAGCGTTCAAATCTGGTACAGCTCCAGACGTTGACGGACGGCTACCAGAGGCCTTCAAAGCTGCTCCATAGATATTGCCGTGCGCGTTGGAGAAGCTGTTCCAGGCAATATGGCATCAGGAGCATATGCCAGCGGAATGGATCACAGCGGTGTTTTGCCTTTCTTTAGGAATGTGATGCTACGCAATGTAAAACTATCAAGGCCTCTCGCTGCTTCCCACTGCGACCAAAATCCTGAAAATTGTGATTCTGAATAGGTTCCGCTTTTGCTACGAGGAGTTCAAACGTCAACACCAGACTTGCTCTCGCCCTTGCTGCAGCTGTACGGACCAAATGTTCTCCCGACCCAGACCCGCTATGAATTTCGTCGCAGTACAATGGTGACTTTTGTCGATTTTCGAGCCGCCCTTCAACTCATTCGACCGCGAATCACTGTGCGCCGTTATGAAGAAAGATGGCGTTTATAATAAGTTAGTACGGATGACTAGGAGGATGTAACGCAGCACGTGGCGTTTTCAATAAAGACCGGCTTAACGCAAGGTATTGTCTCCCACGCTGTTCAGCTGCGCCGTAGATTGGGCATTCCAGAACACCCTTGACAACCCGGAGGATGGAATAGTTCTAACCGACGGTTTCAATGTCAGTGACGTGGACTACGCCGACGGCCTGGCCTAGCATTGCTGTCCTACTTGGCCGTCAGGCTACAGTCAATGCTGGTGAAGCCCAAGGCTTTGGCCGAGCGGGTTTGTCTCAATATAAGTTACTAAAACACCACGGTATTCCACTGCTACTGCAGCGAGTAGCAAGCCTCTACTCTGGGTTGACAGCCATCAGATTAAAGCTTGGGATGAATATCGCCGAAAGTCTACCTCCTAAACTGACGAACCTTTGACACCTATATATGGTATATATACGTACATAGTAGGTGTAGAGTTTAGTCGTATCGAATCGGATGCAATGTGTACACAGCCTTAGGGTTCCAGCCTAACGATTATAATTTATATTTGCAAATATCGATAATTATATTTTTGCGCAATCGTTTTGATTAAGGACACTTTTTGTTATAATTTCTGAATAGGAGTTTGGTTGAACGTAGACTTCACGCATCCCTTATTCGATTAATAAATAATATTGAAGTGTAATTTGACTTTCGTTCGATCCGATTTATAGATTCAGTTTTATTCTAAAAATTTCAAAATTTCAGTAGAAATAATGTCACAGCAGTCAATAATAATTTATTAATTTCCGTCAGGAAATGAACCTTTCCATTATTAAGTTATAATATTATGCAAAATTATAATACTTCAATCGCATAGATTGTATACGTGCATGCATCTATGATAAACATATATACACTTATATATGCATTGTCTATTATGGTTTTACACACCCATGATGTTTATTCAAATAAATTTTCAGTGCTGAAATCATTCATAATAACTATCAAAATTGATTTCAACAGAAGACTATTATTATGAAATTCCCTATTATACGTGTTATACATCACAAACAACCTCATTTGAGTTTTTGAGTTGTAGTTATTCATCATTTTGTGTCAAAAAGAATAAAAAAAGGAAAGAGTGACTGAGAAAAAAAGACAAAATTTATAATTTCGGCTCAAAATTTAAAGAAAATAAATGGATTTTTTATTAGGAAAAAAAGAAATTCCAATGAGAAAATCATGAACGAAAATTTATTCCCAAATAATTGATGAAAAAATGAATGTACGGGGCGTGGCGTGACAATATTATTGTCTTGTTATTACACAAACTCGTAAAAAATAAGAATTAAGTAATGGGCGATGCAACTGGAAATGGGCAGGGGCTGACCCCCACACTAATCTATTTTTTAAGCATGAGAAAACTGTTCTAAATGGGTCACCTCAATTTTTAAAGGTTTTCTGTGCGCCCCGGGCACATTTGAGTACGTCCCCCGCTTTTGAGTAACATGTTGCGCTAGTCAAGCGAGTCATGTCAAAAGTATAACAAAGAGATGCTATCATAATGATGACTTCTGATAAAGTTAAAATGTACAATAGCCATGATATAATATTAATATTTACTTTTTTCCGAACTCCCATAATGAATTATGCTCACTCGACAAACAGAAAAGTGCATGCCGCAACTTAATATTCACCCACAATGCAATATAATTAATAAACCGCACGACGCATCACGCCATTGTCATTTGAAAAATAAAATTATATATCATTGTCCATAATCTGTTGGGAATTATTGTAGATTTTCAAAACAGTAAAATACTAACAATGTTGTAACTTTTGTAAATTTTGTCAAAAACCGATTTAAAAAATCGAGTGAAACGCAAGAGAATGTCGAATATAAAAAAATCTTCTCCGAAGTAAATTTCTATACCTTATTTGATTGAAAATTGGGGTGAAAATTGAAAATTGGATATATAAATCTACATTTATGCTGCATAATAATTTTCATAATAGATGCCGCAACAACTTTGTGTTAGCGGCAGCAATTGCCTTTTAGTGTTATCCTTGCTAAAACAACGATACCAACAAATACGTTAATTAAATAATGCAGTCTTATCAAATATTGTCAATTAAAATGGGTCAGAGGTCAAAACTAGCTCTTCTGATGTGTTTATCCTTGCTAAAACAACGATACCAACAAATACGTTAATTAAATAATGCAATCTTATCAAATATTGTCAATTAAAATGGGTCAGAGGTCAAAACTAGCTCTTCTGATGTGTTTATCCTTGCTAAAACAACGATACCTACAAATATGTTTATTAAATAATGCAATCTTATCAAATATTGTCAATTAAAATGGGTCAGAGGTCAAAACTAGCTCTTCTGATGTGTTTATCCTTGCTAAAACAACGATACCTACAAATATGTTTATTAAATAATGCAATCTTATCAAATATTGTCAATTAAAATGGGTCAGAGGTCAAAACTAGTTCTGATATGTTTAGATAATAACTGTGTTCTTAGTTCTGTTAGGAAGTCATTAGGGAAGAGTATCTCACTTCCTGGTACCCTGTTGGCCCGTGTTTGATGACGATAGGCGTTTTCGGTGTGATGCCCCTGTTTCTGGGCGGTCGCCATGCAGAGTTGGTGCTGAGTATACCGTGATATATGGTGATGTTAACAAACTGGTTGAGCTGACACGACTTGAGAAAGCGTCAAGCTTATAAAAATCTTTATATTCATAGTTTGTGACTGTATTCGGATAAAAAATGTAACTAGGGAACTGCGTTTAATTTCTTGGATACTTTTCTTTGTTGCTTATGCCTTAAGCTTATGCCTTAAGCCTTAAGCTTATGCCTTAAGCCTTAAGTTATGCCTTAAGTTTGTTCATTTTGTAGTTATGAATTGAAAAAGTTAAACGAATTTTGCCCGCTTTACCATCATGTATCGATTGACAAATGTTCATAGTTTTTATTTTTTTAATAGGATTACCTAGAAGCGGGTTATTGCCACGGGGTTGCGCTGAGAGGGGGCGCGTATCCTAGGTCGCTTTGGTCGCTAGTTGCCGCCCCTCCATTTTACAAGTACTACAAGAAAACTGTTTCAACTTGCAGCCATCAAATTAATCTATTTAGGGGAACCCCACATTGAATGGGTACACCCTCAGCTAATATTTTCTGGTGACGCCCATGGCTTTAAACCTTTTAGGCGTTAATTCATATGTAAATTATCACATTCGTCATGTATTTATTATTGATGACTTTAACAATGAAATAATACATGAATTATGAATATTGATGGAAACCTTATGAAAAATTGAAAATTTTTAACGTATATATGGGTGTGAATTTGTGTAAACATACAGTGTATATGATCGTGCTTTCGTATAAAATACATGTCTAATTGTATATACACATTTGTATTTTAGGTGCGAACACTATTCGTAAGTGGCCTTCCACTAGACGCTAAACCACGGGAACTATATCTGCTCTTTAGAGCTTATAAGGTATGACAACAAGTTCTAATTTATTTAGACAATAGTTATGTAACTGCGTTTTTATGTATTATATGTTATGTCTTCGTAAGTGGCCTTCCACTAGACGCTAAACCACGGGAACTATATCAGCTCTTTAGAGCTTATAAGGCATGACAACAAGTTCTAACTTATTTAGACAATAGTAATGTAACTGCTTTTTTATGTATTATGTGTATGTGTTAGGTCTTCGTTAGTGGCCTTCCACTAGACGCTAAACCACGAGAACTATATCTGTTGTTTAGAGCTTATAAGGTATGACAACAAGTTCTAACTTATTTAGACAATAGTAATGTAACTGCGTTTTTATGTATTATGTGTTAGGTCTTCGTAAGTGGCCTTCCACTAGACGCTAAACCACGGGAACTATATCTGCTCTTTAGAGCTTATAAGGTATGACAACAAGTTCTAACTTAATTAGACAATAGCAATGTAACTGCGTTTTTATGCATTATGTGTTAGGTCTTCGTAAGTGGCCTTCCACTAGACGCTAAACCACGGGAACTATATCTGCTCTTTAGAGCTTATAAGGTATGACAATAAGTTCTAACTTATTTAGACAATAGTAATGTAACTGCGTTTTTATGTATTATGTGTTAGGTCGTTCATGAACGTTATCTATAAATTTTATTACACCAATTACATGTTCACACAGATTTGTGTTACGTGTGGAACATTAGTATACGTTTAGCACGCTAATAGCCTAAGTAAGAACATAGTAATACATTTTAACTAACGACACTATAGTCGTAGAGACAAGTGTAACTTTTAGGAGCGGAAATGAAATGCATGCCATGAGGTTCCCTATATCCTAAGCCTATGCCTAAGCTAAGGTCCCTATATAATCCTTATACTAAGCATAATTCGGGGGTTTTAGCCCCAGAATCCCCGCTTTAAGCTGTTCTTTTTGCTAACGATATAATGTCCATGCCTTAAGGGTAACATTGGCCGTTGTAGCTATGCGGTAATGCCGAGTAAAATCAAAGAATGCGCACTTTTAGTGCGGACAGCTACGTTTTTAACATCATTGTTCAAATTTAGATAAATCACATTGTTGGTTGCCTAGTTAGGGCTGAAAATCGTGCACGACTATCTTGTCCACCGATAGATGGTTAAGTGGTATTCGTGCGTTTGAAGCCTCTCGACACGTTTATAATAAATATATAATGCTAAATTTTATTAAAGTGTTTGAGAATGTGCATCAGATTTTTAAACTTCGCGATATGCCATAATATTATACATCGTAGTGTAATTTTGTTGAAATTTGTTCAGTTTTTAATTTGGATACATTTCCAGCTCATATTTAGAATTATCGCCTTTGAGGATCGCAACTTTCACCGAAATCGTTTTCAATTAGTTTAAATCAGGCATTTACTACTAACTGATTTTATTGGAATAATTTTTCCCTTCATTTTCTTTGCCTAAATATAATGTTTCTCCAGTCAAACCGAGAACGTGTTCACCCTGCATCCAATCAAATTCAGATCTCAACCGATCCGATAATAATATAGAGATTGCATAAATTTTGATCCGAAACGGATGATGCTTTCTGAAAATATGCATACAGATGCACACCGTATACGGTAGGTATAGAGTGTGATTGTATCGGATCGAATCGGATGCAATGTGAACAGAACCCGGACCGGATCGAAATGAACCGGATCCGGCATGGTATGAACACGGATCAGTACAGAGTTAATATATATATATTATTCAAATTAGTGATTTACCTTATTGATTTTTTTATGTTTTTAGCTTTATTTTTTAGTAAAATTTTGTTATTTGATTCTTTATTTGTTTCTATATATTTATTATTCAATATTATATATTCAAGTATATATACATTTTATATATTTAAGTATATTTATACAGTTGCGGTAAGTCACTGTCAGCATACTGACGCAACTCCTGAAAGCTCCTCAGTTTGAATCTTCATTTTTGGTTACATACGTACGATTAGGTAATGAAGCACATGAGTATTTTAGCACTGTTAAATAATAATTGTATTTACAACAATATATCATGTCAATTTTTTCCTGAAACCACCTTTTGACATAAGTAATTCAATAAGTTTATTCCAAACACCTATTTAATAGTTATTTCACTAATTGTTTGAAAATTTGAAAATCATATTTTTGTTTAAGTTTGCCCAATTTGTATAATTTTCTATTTTTTTAGGGATACGAAAATTCGTTGCTAAAAATTACGAGTAAAAACGGAAAACCATCTTCGGTATGTTTCCCCATTATTAAATTTATTTACGTAATTCTGATATGAGTAAGTTAGTATAAAACATGAATATATAAAACTTGGGCCCAGCGCAACGAATAGTTGTTGATACAATCGGATAATAAATAAAATCATGTAAATAGAGTCGACGTTGATGTAAAACATGGAGTACCTGCGAAGCTAAATTTACATGTCAAAATTGGAACTAAATCCCACCTATCAGCCGGTATTTATGGTAACAAAAGCGATTTTGCACAAAATCAAATGTTTGTGCTGTCTTGTTGAGTTGCTAAAGGAATTATTGGCTAAATATTACGCCTTCAGGCGCAATATCTTGCATCACCTGCGCCGTGAAAATTTTTACAACTGTCATAAACGGGTAACTAAAACAGCAATCGCAGAGGGTCCAGTACTCCACTATAGCATGGGATGCACTGTTTCTTGGAGGATATACATATGTTATAAACGCGGAATATGCGTAGATTAAAATGTGTACATATCGATGAAACCAGGAAATGCCGCCCTCCTGTTAGTAAAAATTCATCAATTATTGATAATAGCCGCATCTGTCACAAAATTTCAGAGTCCCACTTGATAATAGATCTCAGGTTTGACCTTAAAAAGCGTCATTTGTCGTTTATGATGGATAAATTTTCAACTTGCTGGCAACACTTACTACAATGTATGAAACATTGGTCATTGTTATAGCAAAAACCGCGGTTTATTAAATGTTTGCACAAATCGAAATTTCATAGTACGGATTCTAGTAATTACAACTTATATATGGTTATTTACGGGCTTACATTGACGTTATGTAATTCACTTAGTCCATGTATAAGACATTGGTCATTGTCATAGCAAAACCCGGGGTTTATTAAATGTTTTCCCGCAAGCCTATTTGCTATAATATTGAAATGCGAATTAACTTGTTGTTATAATATTGAAATGCGAATTAACTTGGGTATTATTTATGCTCCTATTTAATCTGGACTTAAAGGACCAGTAGCTGTTGTGAATACTTCAATATTTATAAATTTATTAGAAGCTTTTATGGTATTTTAAGTACAATGAACAAAGTATTGTAATTACGACGTATTTAATTCCGCAACAGTTTTAAAGATTAAAGAAGAGGTGATTCGAGTATAATCAGAGCCGGAGTAACAAATTTCGTTTAAAAGCAGGGCAGTTAAATGCTAGATAACATTATCGTACCACTTAAGCAAAACTTGACTTAGGCTTAAGTTAATACGTCAACGTTTAGTATTCATCGTTGAATGGAAGGCTAGTATACATTTTTACCGTTGGGTTTACAAGAGATAATAGCAACAATTAATTGTTCCTTTGCTGCTACGTAAGCTTTGAGTAAACTAAATAACTGCTGTAGCAAATTTTATGATTATTTAAGCGGTTGAACAAACTTGAAAGAAGCATGGACTAGGATGTAAAGGGTTATCTAAAACGTCTTTCCAAAAATGTAGTGATTTTGTTGCAGTTTTTCTGGCTCTAACCGCTAAATTCGGATAGCTAGCTTTCCGTGTTTTATTTCTGCTACGTTGCTCAGGTTTATTGCAGTTAATTACTTTCTACACGCTTTAAATTATTAGGACTATAATATCTTCAACGTTTCAAACATCTTTGGTAAACTTGCACCACAGTTCAAGCAAGCCACAATGTAATGCAGAACACGTTTGTTAAAACGTGGTCGAGCGGTCTAGGGCGCTGACCAGCCCTAATAGTCCACAAGGTGCGCGTTCAACTCCCGCCGGCACTTGAATTTTTACACTTGGAGTCGTTTTTGTACTAAGCAAATAAACATTGATTCTAACATATAAAATCATTATGGGACTAACGTGGCACTAAGAAAAGATGATTGAAACCCTTGATATGTCGTTTATATGGTTGATTTGAATTGGTAAACGATGAAATTATATGGCAAAGTCGACACTATGTACGTTCACAAATATTAACGAGAAGAAATATTATAGAAGCAAGGATCACAATATAGTCTTGACGTCGTAGGTGTGACCTCAAAATTGCAGAAACCCAACTGTCCATTCGAAGCATCTAGAACAGCTAATGTTTAGTACATGATTAAATTAAACTAGATGCTTCGCACGAACGGCTGGGTTTCAACAATTTTGAGATCATATTTTCAACCTGAAGTTTGTGATATATGATCTATGCTTCTATAGTTCTGCTCGTTAGCATTTGTGAACCTACATAGTCTCGACATTGTCTTATATTCGTGGTTTATCAATTTACATCAATAGTATACACCGCATAGCAAGGATTTGAATGACTTTTGTTAACGCTATGTTAGCCCCATAATGATTTCATAGGTTTAGTGCACCATTTATTTGCTTGAAACAAAAACTATTCCAAAATGTAAAAATTTAAGTGCCGGGGGAGTTGAACACGCAGCTTCTGGACTGGTAGGACGGTACAGCGGCGCTAGACAATTAGGCAATTAACAAACGTGTCTTACATAGCATTGCGTGTCATTTGAACTACGATGCGAGTTTCCAAAAAAGTTTGAAACACTGCAAATACGGAAGTATTAATAATTTAAAGTGGCTGGAAAGTAATTAGCAGCAATAAACCGGCTCAACGTGGCAGAAACAAAACACGGAATGCTAGCTATCTGAATTTGGCAATTAAAGACAGCAAAATTGTTGCAAAATATCTACACGTTTGGAAACACAATTTGGATCACTCTTTGTATCTTAGCCCATGCATATTGTTAGTTTGTTCATCTACTGAATAAATCATAACGATTGCTGAAACAGTTGTTTAGTTTACTCAGAGATTACACATCAGCATAGGAACAATTATTGAAGGTTGCTATTACCTAGCATAAACACCGGCAAACTGTAGCTGTTAAGAGGAGCTTATCATACTATTGTTGAGGTGGACCTAGTAGTTTAATAAGCTAAAAGTTACACGCTATAAACTCACAATATCTGGTATAATTCAAATGATGTTTCAAAGAATGTTTCGTTTGTAAATATGTATATGCTTAATTTTCATCAAGAAAGTGCTGAAATTTTACACATAAGTCTTAGATCGTAAAATATCTTAGATCCCGTTTTGGCATCCTTGGTAAAAACAATGAAGTAATTGGACACGCCATGGTCTTCGTCTCGAGAATCTTTTGCTAAATAAATATTAAAAAAATTGACATTACAACTGCAAATATTTTCAACAGGCAGGAATTATCTGTAGAGTTTTAGTCAGCCTATCAAGATGGTTAGTTTCGAGCTTGCAATGATGGCGTTAACGCCTACGCCTAACGCAAACCTCATTACGTTGACTCTACGGTTACCAGTATATAATTTGTTAATAAACTTTCTTGTTGTTGTTGTTATTATAGGCAACGTAGTGGTTATGCGAATTTTCAGAAAGATTACAAGTATAACTGTCTCAAAACCACAGCTTGTATTTTTGGTTATTATATATAATTTATGTATAATCCAACATTTACAGAAATCTTTCATGTTAAATAATTTAAGTTTAAAAGTACAAACGTATTGGAACCTAGACATCATTTTTATATTGATAAACGATATTAATATTTATTTCAGCCTGTGGGCTTCGTGACGTTCACATCGCGAGCATTGGCTGAAATTGCTCGACAAGACCTACAGGTATCATCAGTAATGCTTCTTAAGCATTTACGTCCTGAATTAATTTACATTCCCGGTGTCGATGAACAATTATTGCTCGCTGCAAGGTATCGAACCAGGAACGCTCCGGTGAAAGTCACGTTTACTAACCATTTAGCTATCTCAGAGCTATTGCTCTAAACCTTAAAAATCCTGGCAAAGTGAGCGAACAACAATGCGTGTTAGTCGTGGAGTATTCGCCCAATTTAGTTAGTATAATTGCATTCAAAACTAATTTTTATAGCTGATATTTGGTTTTAAACTGCTCTCATATTTACTGTAACTGTAAAAAATTTAATGGTTTTTTCCAGGACATTTGGTTTTGAGTTCGTGCACTCACTTCACTACTGTTAGTTAGTTAGTTAGTTAGTTAGTTAGTTAGTTGTCTTCCTAAAAATAATTTTTTACCATATGTTTTTTCTTCGTTTCAGGGTGTCAAATTCGATCCAGACTTGCCTCAAATAATACGTCTTGAATTTGCAAAATCGAATACAAAAGTGAGCAAACCCAAATCATCATCACAAGCAGCCGGTCTCACGGTTGTTCCTACTGCTGCTGCACAGTTGGCCACTGCAAGTGCATTGCCTGCCACGTTTATTCACCCAATCACCGGTCGTAAGTTTTGCGTTGTGCCGTACACCATACCATATTCTGATCATACAGATGAAAAAGTTCTGACTTCTAAGCTCAGGGACGTAGCCATACAGTCATAATATTTATAGATCATGTATGTTTACTTTAAAACTGAGGGAGGAGGATAAGAAATTGTCTGCCACGTTTATTCACCCAATCACCGGTCGTAAGTTTTTCGTTGTGCCGTACACCATACCATATTACGATCATACAGATGAAAAAGTTCTGACTTCTAAGCTCAGGGACATAGCCATACAGTCATAATATTTATAGATCATGTATATATGTTTACTTTAAAACTGAGGGAGGAGGATAAGAAATTGTCTGCCACGTTTATTCACCCAATCACCGGTCGTAAGTTTTTCGTTGTGCGGTACACCATACCATATTCTGATCATACAGATGAAAAAGTTCTGACTTCTAAGCTCAGGGACATAGCCATACAGTCATAATATTTATAAATCATGTATGTTTACTTTAAAACTGAGGGAGGAGGATAAGAAATTGTCTGCCACGTTTATTCACCCAATCACCGGTCGTAAGTTTTTCGTTGTGCCGTACACCATACCATATTCTGATCATACAGATGAAAAAGTTCTGACTTCTAAGCTCAGGGACATAGCCATACAGTCATAATATTTATAGATAATCTTTACTTTAAAACTGAAGAAGGAGGATAAGAAATTTCATATAAATTTTGTGGATGCTACATAGAACCCACACATTTGAAATTTTGTAAGTTCTGCTAAATTCGATGCACCCAGTAATTTTCCGAGTACTGGTCGTAGTACACAGTAGTTGCACTTTAATTTGAAAATTTGTGTGTGCTAATAAATTACACGCACCGAGTAATTTCGAAGGTGCTATCAAGGCCCAGTAATTTTAATTTTTGTTGGACAAATTTTATCCTTTTCCTTCAGTTTTACTGTTTGCCATCGATTATCATGAAAAAATACATGCTTATAGGGGTAGGACGGATTATCCCCTGCCGTGTCGGACGCCAGCTCACTCGGCGCTGCGCTGTGCCACGTGCCAGGCGTTTCGAACTATCCCCTGGCACGCACCGAAGGCGCGGCACAGAACTCATAAACAGCAAACGTTCCACACTGCCCTCCCGGTATGCCTAGAACGGTCGAAGACCAATTACCCTCGACTCCCGATTATCACGACCTGGAACCACGGATTTTCAGTATGCAAACATAAAATTATAAGATAATTTCAATTTATAAAGAATGGATTTTGTAACGAAATGGACTAACATATTGTACACCACTATAGAAACTTCACCATACTTACTAAAAAACGCCAGAATTCTAAACTCGGGCAGTCTAGCCAACGATACAGTCTGGTGTACGGAATTTCAACCAATTTCAAAAATAATTTATCATCTAGCAAATTTACGAGCTTCATAACGAAAAATGGTAATAAACAGTAGGTCAAGACTTAGAGATAGGAACCGAAGTCTGTAAAACTTTAATCACGTTAGGATCAAGGTTACCATTTTGAGCCGTATTCAAGTTCATATATATATAGTTATGCGTGTCACCGAGTTGAACGTAATTAATAAATATTGTTTGGCTTATCTACTAGGACTGGTGTACTTATCCGAAATTCAAAACTCTTGGACTACACATAAAAATTACTCAAATAGGACACTTTAATTTGTTGCTTACATAAGTAGCTGTTACAGACAAGCATAGTTAAAGTATCTAAATGCTAAGTCGTAGCGTAAGCGTACAACTAAGTACAATCATATGAGGTTAATGTTCTATTTAACCCTAATGCAGTGTAGAAATCGCTTAATTTTTCCAATAAGCAAGCCGAAAAAACCTACACTATATGCCACAGTATGTGAAAGCAGCATATTTTGCTACAAAGTATATCAAGAATTAACGACAATATGAGAACAAAAAAATTAAAATGGTTACAAAAAAATTTGTGGAATAAGCTTCAAACGACGTCAGAATAACAAATCGATAAATCTCACCTGGTAAACGCACGTTTTTGACACGTAGTTCACACAAATAACGATAATTTTATTGCACAATTGCAAATATATCACCGATTGCTAAATGCTGCATCTTAGAGCTTTTTTGGCGCAGCATTTGTTTGTCCTGACAATTTAGAATGTCAACTGGAACTAAATGCTTATATAGTTTATTAGTTTTTTAGCTCACACACACTGCCTTTTTAGTCGCATGAACGTCGATGTTCCACGAAACACATAGAATTTTGTTGTTTAAATTTTCTATATTATAAAGAATTTATAATATAATTCTATAATAAATTATAGTTATTCTAATAAATTTATAATATATATTCTATATTATAAAGAAATTATGTTGACTGTTTGTTAAGTTAAAAATGTCTATACCAACTATTAATTCAGCCTAATTTTGTTTGTCATGTTTTAATAACTTTCCAATTTTTCCCACATTTAATGTGCCATAATTGTTTGGGTGCTAGATCTTCTCCAGACCCCGGCTCAACTATAACATAAAAATTCTCCTAAAACTGTTCTCAAGCTATATTTTGCAGTTCTTAAATATTTAAAAATTAAATTTTAGCACTTTATTTTCTTATTAATAGCTATAATTGACGCACAACAACAGCGAATTCATTTTATTGCATTGTGTATCACACCAACGTCTTGTGCATTCACTCTTTTGCTCGAGCGGATACTGTTATCCTTTTTAGTAAATTGATTATATCTAACCATACAGTTTATTATATATTATAAATAATATGTATCATGAGTTCCCAAAACCCGTCGACCTAGGGGTCAGATGGTTTCGGAAGTGCAGGAATTTGCCCACGGAGTAACCAAAAATTTTCTTTCAGTCTCCCTAATTTTTTTCATAATTTTCCCATTTTCCTCAATCTTCTAAAATTTATATAGTTTGGCTGGGAGCAGAATTTTATCGGGGAAAGGAGATTCGAGCTTTAAAGTAAAAACCCATCTCCCATAGGTACCTATATAGTCTTGTCAACCGTATTAGTCGTGTTTGCTTGAAGTAATTTTACTGAGATTATATAGCTAATGTATAGGCAATATATATATTTATTTTTTCTGATTCGTGATTTCGGTGATTTTAGCGTATTTTATCTTTGACAGTTAATGTTGTTTCAGTTGGGACCAACTTGTTAGTCAACGTGTCATGTATCATTTTTATACGATATCACATTGTAACAATCTTTATCAAATCCTTTCTTAATTATCTGGCTCTCTTAATTTGACAAAAATTATCTTATTTAACTATCAAATTATTTAAATTATCATATTTACCTCAAATCTTGGTACATTTATACTGAAAAAAATATAAAAAAGTTTGCTTTGCAATTATATATTTTTAGCAGACGTACGCTGACCTCGTATCATGCATCATGCAATCATAAATCAGTGCATTTCTAATCAGTGATTTAATATAAATCCGTATATAGGACATAATTTTGGGACGTATAGAGTACATTTTATTCAGTAGGTTTCGGGAATAGCATTGGGAATTTAGGAACCTTGGGGATCCACATCCTGCACAAATTATTACACTGCGTGGGTTACAATCCGTATACAGTATATAATTTTGGCACGTATAGAGTATATTTTATTCAGTTGATTTCGGGAATAGCATTGGGCATTTAGGAACCTTGGGGATCCACATCCTGTACAAATTATTACACTGCGTGAGTTACAATCCGTATATAGTATATAATTTTGGCACGTATAGAGTATATTTTATTCAGTAGATTTCGGAAATAGCATTGGGCATTTAGGAACCTTGGGGATCCACATCCTGCACAAATTATAACATTGCATGAGTTATAATCCGTATATAGTATATAAATTTGGCACGTATAGAGTATATTTTATTCAGTAGATTTCTGGAATAGCATTGGGCATTTAGGAACCTTGGGGATCCACATCCTGCACAAATTATAACATTGCGTGAGTTACAATCTGTATATAGTATATAATTTTGGCACGTATAGAATATATTTTATTCAGTAGATTTCGGGAATAGCATTGAGCATTTAGGAACCTTGGGGATCCACATCCAGCACAAATTATAACATTGCGTGAGTTACAATCCGTATATAGTATATAATTTTGGCACGTATAGAGTATATTTTATTCAGTAGATTTTGGGAATAGCATTGGGCATTTAGGAACCTTGGGGATCCACATCCTGCACAAATTATTACACTGCGTGAGTTTTGCGCACAGTTATCAATGCACGAAAATATATAAAATGAATATATATTTATACGTATACGTGATTGGCTGTCAAAATTGCATTTAAATATACGTCTATTAAGGATCCTAAATTTATTTCGTTAACTTTGGCTCTATACTAGGTCTTACTATATTCCAAAGGTACACATGCTAAGGTCCCTAAACTAGAAGTAAATCTTTTGTAACCATAGTTAGACTGTGATGTATAAAACACCGTAAGGCCCGGAGGATTGGAACAAATTCTAGCGAGTGTGATAGCATGAGTTTGACGAAGTAATGTTTTTGGAATCAGGCATACAAAATATTGGAACACCCGGCTGTTCTTGCTACAACTAACTGTTGACTTATATTAGTTGAAAGATAATTAGTTTTATATTATATACGTTGTGTTACACGCTGCTTAAAATCGTGACATTGAGATATGTCACCTTTCGAAGTTGTTCGAAAATGAATAGCTTACCGAGGATTCAGAGGGCGCCAGCCCCAGACTCAGGCTTGGTCTTGGACTTCAGTAATATGCGAAGCGTTGGGTAAGATTTTAGGCTTAGTATATCGAGAGATCCATGGCATCAATTTGACTACAGCCTTAAACGTTACAATGACGGGGACTTTATAAAACGGTTTTTATTTGGAAGATGGAAAGCATTTGTGTTATTTAGCTTGTTCTAAATTACTAATAATGTATATTGCTTTTAAGTATTTGTATGAGCCTAAGAAGTAAATTTTCCCTGTAAGCCGGTCACAGTGTGCAGAGATATCGTAAAACTGAGGGTTAGAATCATTCCATGTGTTCAGTAAGGTCTATTTTGAACTTAATTATAGCAGAAATATTCGAACTTGAACAAATTCTACTAGATTTGATTTTGTTAAACCAGAATTTGTTCAAAATTGATTTATTTAAGGCTAAATTGACTAGATAATGGCTAATAGGGTAAATCAATTGGACAAAAATCTAATTTAGAGGAGAATTTATTTCAGTAAATTGAAGAGAATAATTTATGTTGTCACTTTATTATGAAGTCAAATGAGTTCTGCGAAAGCTTCACGGTGGTTATAATAATTTCAGAAGAAATCATTGCTCCGCTATTTGCTACAGGCGCGGAACTTATTAATCCGATGGCATACGCAGCAGCAGCTGAATATGGCATCGCAGCTGCTGCACAACCGATCGGACCGTTTTCGATTCCGGTGAGTGCGAAAAATATTCTAGTTTTTAATTTTAATAAAATAAATAAATTGCAAAATATAAATTAGCTAGTAAATTTGATTAAATTAAAATAAAAAAATGGCTACAAAAAATAAAAAATATACGAATAATTTGGTCAAACGTTGACAAAGTAAAACATTTAGAGTAGTAGTGAAGCTTGCGAGCCAGAATTCGAGTGGTAAGAACAATCCCCCGAAGCAGAAGTGTGAAAAATATTTGCCACACAATATTTTTGACACTCGCAATGAGCTTGTCGGCCCAGAAAACCCCATATCCGACACTAAAACCAATAATAAACACACATTTAGGTGCATTTCCCACGCTTTTCACCAAATATGAAATTTGGCGCCAACTATAAGCTTATAGACTCCAGATTGGAAAGCAGCTGAAAAACTTTTTATATATCATTGGAAAGCCCTGGTAAAGCTACATGGAATAGGCCTATTAGTTTGCGGATACCTCGTGTACTTATTGAGAAAAGTCGCAAAAACTGGAGGGGATGCCCGAAAAATGGGCCAAAATGACTTCATTTTGCCCCATAACTTTTCTCACGGCAAAAAATTCAAAAATCGGGCTCCGTCACTACATCTAAATCGACCATTGCGGTTCGAATGAGCTATCGTACATCAAAGTCCGCCCAACCATTATCGAGATCCCGGTGCGACACACACACAGACAGGACCTCCTCAAACCCCTCCAGAGCCAAAATTGAAAATTCTCGTTCCACTCGAATTCAATAATAGAAATAGTCATATATGCTCAAGGCCTTAGGATCCCGATGACGTCAGGGGGAGAATTTTTTGGAACTGAAAATTTTCTTAAATTATGCGAACCTTTAACCCAATTTCCAGCCAGTTTCGCCAATTTTTTCTTATTTCTCTCCCACCGATGTTTGTCCAAATTCTGCTGTTTTTCCTATTTTGCCTACAGCAGGCGGAAATTGAGAAATAATCAGTGTCTTCCATACGTTTTGTGAATGAAACCGTTAGGTTAGCAACGCTTACCAGGGTTCTGTTGTATGGAAAGTACACTGGTACTCAGGTACCCGGGAACAACAGGGGCAGAGTTTCCCCATCCTGATTTTCCTAAATTTTTGCCAATTTCCCAAAGTTTTGAACGCGTCGGGGTATCAATGGGTTTAGAAGAGTTCCCGACAATTTAAAGTGGTAACCCCCTTACTCCTCATGGGCCCCAAATGTGTTTTATCTTACCTTGTTCCCGCAGACGTGTTTTATCTTAGCTAGCCACCGATATGTTTTACATTAGCTTGCCCCCAAACTCAAACTTGTTCCCGGGTGTCTGCTGCTACTATGAAAAAGTGAAGCCGGAATGAAGATAATTAATGTCTCTATACGTTATAGTGGCATAATTCGCAATACTAAAGGTTATGTGTTATTGTTTTGCTACGCCTTTTTGACAAGTTCTAAAGACCTGAGGGTAGGTCAATTCAGCGTACTATTAGGTGTCCAGTATCTGGTCAACAAATATATATCAAAGTGTAGGACGTGACAGAAGGGTCGAAGTATGTTACAGTACATAGTCGAATTACTTGTGAAATCAGAAAACAGAAATCCTTGCGATTTTATAATTTGTCGATTTTAATTATAATTTGGTTAAAAGCGAATTATTTTAGCTTAAGAAATAATTTATAATTCCGAAAAAGAACGTCAGTAAATAAAACAATAAATAAATTCTTCAAAAATACATTAACTCGTTCGAAATTTTATTCAATTGCTCTTCGGAGCATAAATGCCTGAAATATTTGTGTTTTCCCTTAATCTTTCACTATATTTCACAAAAGGAACCATCAGTGTAACCAGGGCCGGCGCTAGGAATATGGGGGCCCCCCCCAAAGCCGCAAGCGGGGGCCCCTGCCAAAGTTGTAATTACAACATCAACTTATAAAACACAATGAAATATGTCCAGAGTGAGATGCAACACTTAGCCTGAATCACAAACATCTTACAAAATAGGTGCCTGTTTTTGGCAGTCTACACAGAAGTTTTATATAATTGAGTCAAAACGGAAAAGCTTGAGGTAAAGAAACTTAGCACCTATTTTGACGATGTCTTAAAGCATCAAACGCAGCCAACCTTGTCCATATCAGTTACAGCGGGATCTTTCTGCTCTTTTTGCCAAAATATGTAGCACAAAATTGCAGAAATCGGGGGCCCCCAAAAATCGGGGGCCCCCCCCAAATGATGCGGATGATACTAAGGTAGCGCCGGCTATGAGTGTAACATAGGCATTGAACAAATTTGCTAGCGCATAGTTATTAGTTAAAACTATTTATTTTATCCAGGTTTACTTCTTTATTCTATGAAAGTGTTTCATTTAGCTATTTGAAATTAGCCAGGGATGTTGATACACTTAACGATATCAGCAGAGCATCCAGCATTCATTAGGTTTGGGCTTGAAGGCAATGTAAATGTCCATAAAGTGAGTTAATGCTTAGAGTACGTAGCTCCCAAGTTCAAAACCACTTCAGATGAAATTTACTCTTGTGTTCAAACCGTTCTGTGTTAGCTTCAAAATATATAATTTAGCTTTTCACACAATTATTTGTCAAAATTGACATTGCCATACATTGTAAAATGTTGATCAATGTGTATGTAAATAGAGCGAGAGAAGACTAAGAACACTAGTCAATTTTTATTTCATAGCATATGATTCGGTCGTATTATATAAAGCGAGAGAGGCTCAAAAACAAATCTACTTTTATGCGACAGTAAACTTAATCCACGCCCATCAATACTCCTATTTTGCTATTTCGGTTAAACATCTGTTACCGAACGTTTTTGGGAACACCGTAAGCCGGCGCAAAACTGTTCGCTTAGACACAACTCTGTGATACTAATCCGGCAAATTTGTGTTCGCGAAATTTCAGAGCAAATTGCGAACAAAAAATCTACCGGATTTGGATTCGCAAGATTTGTTCACGTACTCTGTGGCCTAAGCTTCAGGAGCGATTGATTTGTGACATCATTATTACGTTAAATTTGTTCGCAAACACAGAAAATACAAATCAGAAGCTGATCGGCATTAGATAACAGTTTTCACTGCAAATTCAAAATCGTCAAAATTCTGTTCACAAGTTGTAAGTTTTGGTGCTTGTTTCTAATTTTGCCAATTTTCTGTTATAAAAAACCGATAAAATTTTCGCATTTGTTTCGTAACAACGGTTTGCGCTTCGCTATCGTCTATTACAAAATAGGATAGTCGATGGGCGCAGGTTAAGTTTACTCGCGCATTATTTCATGGCGTATAATTCGGCCGTATTATATAAAGCGATGGAGGCCTAAAAACGAATCAGTATATATTTGATGGCTTGTGATTCGGACGCTATTATATAAACGAGTCTTGTTAAAATGTTGCTTGTCGAGATGACTTGTTGTGTACTTATAAAACGCAGAACAATTGATAATGATACTGAAGAATATCTTCA
Source organism: Trileptium ribeirensis (assembly GCA_030248225.1). Classification (NCBI taxonomy): domain Eukaryota; kingdom Metazoa; phylum Nematoda; class Enoplea; order Enoplida; family Thoracostomopsidae; genus Trileptium; species Trileptium ribeirensis. The sequence continues at coordinate 11,157 of JASANE010019780.1, read as the reverse complement.
TCAGTTTTAGTTTTATACGTGAGTCCACTTTAGGTGCGTACACACTGGGTTGTTCTTTCGTCAAGTCAGTTCACAATCGTGAAAGCGATAAACGTGAACAAATCACGATTTTCCCTTATGTATCCGTACACAATTTGCGATGCAGCAACAGGTAGGCGCTGTTCGCGGTCACTATTTTGCGATTTACGAAACGTTAGCCGTAGCGTGCTGTAATTTATTAGTCCCAAGTATGCTTAAACCTTTCTGAGCTGCAATTTTTTTCAGAACCACCAAATTCCAATCGCAGCGCTAACAGCTAATAACCACGCAGCCATATTTGGCAGCGCCGGTGGTATTCCTCCTTCAACCGCCCAGCTATTAGCAGCGGCTTCCGCTGCAGGCGGCGGAGCAAATCCACTAGCTGGTCAGCCAGTAGTTAGTGTAGGCTCAGCAAACATTGGTACACTGGCTGTGCCAGCGAACGCAACGAGTACTGCAGCAGCGATTCTATCAGCTCACCAGCAACAACAGGCTGTAGCTGCCATGCAACAACATCATCTGCAGCAACAACAACTGCTTGTATCTGCAGTAGTCAGTGCTGGTGGTAATGGCAGCGCCGCTGTTCAGTCGCCGCCATCGTCAGCAGCTGCTGTAACCGCAGCTGCAGCGCTGGTCAATGGCAACGCTGCACATGCAGCAACAGCAGCGAGCAATATTCAAGCGGCTGCTTTTCAAAATGCGTTAGCACAAGCAGGCCTTGTTGCCATACCACCGGCGGCTCCGAGTTCTCCGAACACTGCTGGCGGAGGTGGACTACAATCGCCGTGTTCGACGTTGTTCGTTGCTAATTTGGGCAATGCGGTGTCTGAGCAAGAATTGAAAGACATTTTTGGAAGGTTTGTTTTATTACTCTAATATTAAAATATGTCCCGGCGTGACAAAATGACAATACAGTAAGGAGCAATTTCTGATCAGCCTTTTCTATAATAGTCCTTTTCATGGTCCCTTGGGGGGATACACAAGTAATTTTAACTACAAGCTGATTATTCCAGATCTGTATAAATTTTGTATTGTAGCCTGATTAAATATTTGAATATTGAAAATTTATATTACAATCATTTTTAATTTAATTAAATTTACCAACGAAACAGTTTGTACAATACATATATATATATATATTAGGTATTGTACCCTCTTAAAATTAACTATTATATATGTCGTACAGTTATGTGTAGTGTGTCAAACATTATTTGTGTTATGATTTCATACACATTTTAAGTGCAACAGTTGATACATTTGTTATGTATGAATTACCTTAAACTATTAAACTTATACATTAAAATATTCCCACTACAGTACTAGTAGTTGTGCTTTAAGAAATTTAATTCAATTCGGTTTACGGCTGTGACAACAAACACTTTTGCATAGTAATATATATTTATGTAGTTTAAGGAAAATGCTAGAATAGTTTTATGATATTTATAGATACCTTAATCATTTATTTATAATTTTAGTACTATTTTAGGTATTATATAAGAATTTATTCTTTTTAGCTTTCCCGGGTTCTGCCGCCTTCGAATTCATAATAAAAGTGGTTCACCAGTTGTATTTGTCGAGTATCAGGTAAAATTTAATATAATTTATTTATGTGCGTTTTATAGCAGTATTTTATAGCAGCATTTTATAGCAGTCACAAGTATTTAGCTTTTGGTATAAACCTATTAACTTGATACTTGGTATATCGTCGAACAATCCTTATTAACGTCACAGCCGTCCAAACTGTGATGCTACAAGTCTGGTCGTGAGGATTCAGTCACTCAGCCGGCCTTTACGGATAATAACTGCGTGTTTGCAGTTATTATGGCAAAGCTAAAGCCGCAATAACTTAATATACAAACCTACAGTTATACTTGGTTAACCTAATTGATGAAGTTACCTAGAGTTTTCGAATGTACAGTTGGTCTTTATTTGAACATTGCCTTTCAAAAAAATGAAAACTACGTTGATACCACGCGGTAGCGGCACTGGAGGGGGTGGGGTAAGATGGAGCCATCCAGTGAAGTTTCGAAAATTTTTTCGCATGCGCTAGTTGCTTAAAAGAAAAATTCCTGCGAAAGAAACTTTAAGATCATTTATGTCAGGCTATTTTATATATGTAGTACAAACATGCCGGCTGCCTCGATCAAGCTTTCTAAAGCCAAAATATGTACTCTAAATATTAGCGAATCATCCCGAAATATATACTGTAGTTACAAGCTTTCTTACTTTAGTAGATATTATTTTTATTTTACCTTCATTTTAATCCATTAATTTCAAAATTTTGATCTCAAAATTTACAAAATTTTAATTTTTCGCACTGTTAGTATCAGAAGTGAACGGCTCGGTAAAACTATTCTAGGATATTTGAGTCGAAATCGCCGCGTTAGAGGATACGGTGTGCCTCATAATATTTTTACACTGCCCTTAGAGATCTTAGCCTGGCTCAATTCTTAACTGCCGGGTCAGATTTTGGAGAAAGCTACTGGATTCAGCCGGAACATCCTTTGTCGGACTTATTTTGCACTCGGAAACACACTTTTTAGAAAAAGTTGAATACGCTATGGATGACGGCATTCTGGTATTCTGGAGTGAGTTAAATCAATACCCGATTTAGGTCGAGGTAATTTACGAATCGTCGTCTGAAGTATTATTCGTCATGAGATCCCAACTCTCCCGTTCCTTTGCAAATGGCTGAATCTATTTGACTTGTCATGGCGTGCAAGCTTCATCATGCACATTTATATTTATTTATTTATCTTTATTTATTGATTTTTTTCTATGAATATAAATTTTTTAGCTTATTTTTTGTTTAGGTTAAGAAAAATTTTATTTTAATTTTCAGGATGTTCGTCAAGCAACGCAAGCAATGACAAGCCTTCAAGGCTTTGTCTTAATATCGTCTGATCGAGGTGGTATTCGTATTGAGTATGCGAAAAATAAAATGGGTGAAGTACATGTAAGCAGCTTCTGAAGTAAATATTAGCCCAAGCAAGCTCGTAAATCGTAATAAAAACGGCGTGAGGTATTATATTTTTCGTTACAATTTAGTTAAATTTATTATTGAGAAACTGACGTATAATTTAACATTTTATTATTTAACAGTCCAAACCTGGTAATTGTCGGCTCTTCCTGGTTTGATTGTCCTATCGTCAAGCTGCGTTAGCCTGAAATAACTAGATTTTGACAATTTTTATGCATTGTTGTCCATAGTTCATGGAACCGCCTATGAGGGTCGGACGCCCTACGGCATATTTACCCTCCCTCTGTGAAGTGGCGCAGCCCAACCATGCGAAGAAAGTTCGCCAAAAAATTTTAGCATTAATCAAAATTACAAATATTTTTTTGGCAAAAATTGGTGGAAATAGGGAAACTTATATGCAAAAATTGGCACAACTAAATACCCCGGGCTATACCGATTTAATCGAAACTGTCTACTTCCTTCCATAACCCGACGGACCTTCTACGCCTATGAATTTTTTATGTATTTTTGTTTATTGATCATTTGGAATCAAAATTTCAGTTTCAAAAAAACTTATGTGCAAAAATTGGCATAATTGTTGAATACCCCCGGCTGTACCGTTTTAGCCGAAAATATCTACCTCCTTTCATAACCCGACGGACCTTGGACGTCTGTGGTTTTATTTATTTTTGTTTCTTGATCATTTGGACTCAAAATTTCAGTTTCAAAAAAACAGATTTTCATGGATAGGTTAAAACTCATATATAAAATCTATCAGGGAGTCACCTTTTTAGGAATTAGCGTACAACTCTCAAAAATTAAAAAATCCCTTATTTTGACTAATCGCGAATCCAATGGGTCATTTAGCGAAAAAGCAATATAGCGATTTTCTTATTATCCATTATATATCTTGCAGAAACAGTGTTTTAACAACAGTTATACGTGGTAATTCTTAACTATCATTGCTACTTTAGTGGAGTACTAATTCGACCAAATACGCAATTTTTTGTCTCAAATCTACGCCTTCATGGTTTCAATCCACAACGATGGAACAATAATCCATTATACGATTTTGTAGCAAAGACATATAGTCTCCTTCCTTGTTGTGGCTTTTACTACTTTTGGCCGAGTCCAATGGAAATATACGATGCAGACGATCCAAACGAATTTCTATCATTGTTTATGAATTTATGTTGCGGCGGGTAATATATGGGTGTTACATAGTTAGGTATTAGGGTTTGATATTCTGCTTTTTAGCATTTTGTCAAATAAATAAATAAAGCATAATTTTTACAGTAAGTTGACCGAGGCGATTATAATATGTTGTATTATAATTTGATGTAATATATAATTTGCAATTATCATTTCAAATATCAATTTCCGAATTATAAATTTTTGGTTTTTCTCGTAAACTTAAAACAATAAATTTTGACTGAAATGTATTTATATTTATTTAAAAACTTAAAATCCGTAAGCTACGCCATTTATATAACGATGGTATTTGTGGCGTAAGCCGTCGAAATTCATTATGACACACCTGAAGATATATAGATATATATCGTGTGCATATTATTACTAATTAAGTCATTGATAACTGAATAATTGAAGATTTGGCTGTAGATTGGTTACTGAATAAATTTATATTCAACGGTTCTAGCGCAGAGCATCTGGTGCTTTTAAAAAATTTGATAAAACTGAAATTTTAAGTTCTTTGTATCGCGGAGTTACACATTATTACATGATTCTAAACGGAATATCCTTTACACTCACAATATGTGTTTATATAAAATTATTAATGATATGTAAATCTGCATTATAGAATTCAATTTTTATGCCCAACAAAACTTCAAAATGACCCCGCTATTTTTGTAATAATTTGAGTTATCGAACATTTTCTAGTCGGCGGAAATAAGCTAGTTTCCAATCGCCCGTTCGCGAACATAAAATTTGAATTGATAAAAACTAATTGATAAATCAGGGGGCGTTTCGTTTGTGATGTCACAGTTGCGTTAAGTTTGTTCACGAACAGAGACATATCCTATTTCAAGACGGTGAAATGACACTAAACTGTCATTACGTAAAATCACTAAGCCTTGACCAGCAATGAAGGAAACGAATTTTCTATTTGTTTCGTAACAGTGGATGCAGATTTCACATCATGTATTTCAAAATATGATGGTTGGTGTAGTCAGCTTAAGATTAGTCGCACATTATTTTTTTATATCTTAATCGTAGTATATCGAGCACGGATTCCACCTTGTGGAAATAACAAGTGAGTAACCACTTTAAAGTGATACAACTTTAAAATAAAATAGATCTCTCCTTAACGAGACAGCATAACTAGATAATCGCGTCGCCTTGGTAATAAATCGTTTGTAGCATTGTTTTAGTTCGCTTAGTTTGCATTATTGATAATGAGCAGAGACTCAGTACTGGTAGCATGGGTATCGCTACGAGAGGGGGGGGTCACTGGGAGGCCCTGTCCCCCACCGCCAGTTTACAAAATTTATCGTCAGATCAACATTTGAGTTGACCCTACATTGCGGGACTTTCCCCACATATCAAGGTGTCACCCCTAACTAATAGATTATAGGTCCACGTCTGCTTGATGGTAAATTCGGAAATTGTGAACGGTTGACTTCCCGTGTTCTAACAGGCCGGACAGTCTCAAGCTTAATTTGGATAGTTTTGCTGTTGTTGTTTTCAGCCACGACGTGACGAACCATTTACAACACCGCCTAACATGTCGCCGGTTATTATTGGAATGGCATCCGCCTAAAAACCTCAATTGATTGCTATGATGGGTTGTTTTGGGAAATGTTCTAATATCGATCCTCCTTGAATCAATAAAACATTGGCATTGTTAACTAAAGCAATTTAATATTTACAATATTTCAAGAAAACAAGATATATTATTATATCAAAATTTGTCGATGAAACCTACTGAAACATTATTGTGGAGATTTGGGTTTTTATCTGGTTTCACTCTACTCTGATATTTGGAATTAATTATAGTTTTTACCAATGATAATTATTGTAAACGAATTGACATCATTTAGCATTTTTCAGTATTATGGACCAAAGTCAATATGGCATTTCATTGTATAATAATTAGCAGCTTGAATTTAGTTTTGATAATGTGCATAATTTGTTTTAAACAGGATTTCTGTGTTCTTATAAAGTATGTGTGTGATATTAATTACAGTGTATAAATGTCAATTTGTAAAGAATTTTCAGTTTATACTGCGATAGTGGCTGATTACAATAAGATACGAGCTAAATATATATATTGTGTTACAATTGAGGTAACATTAGCAACAGTGATTTGGGGGTTTTATATGTGTTTGTCGGACAGGGGCCTACCTAGGAATCTGTCTTGGGTGTGGTCCAGTGTCGAACCAAAAACGGATTGCACAGTGCATTGTTTCAGATTTTACTGCTCTCCTGGAGCAGAGCCGCACTACGCTATCGCACACACCGTAACTAGAACGAAAGTTGATCAGGGCCGGTAATATAGTGATAGCATATAGTTTTATCGGCTAGACGCCCCTGATGGGATTCTGGCTGATGCATCGTAAAGATAGCTTGCAGATATTTTTCATCTGTCAAGCAATGTACCAGTCAAAATTATTACAGAATGTTTTTATCAATTTATTAAATGTAAAACATAAGTATTACCGTTGTGTAGTTCGTATATTTATAACCTTTTTATCAAGTCAAGTCCAGTTATAAGGAAAGCAATTAAAATACACAGTAGAAATTTCCGCGACTTCCACATATTTTTGGCTTACTATGGTTAATCATGTTGTAGAAGCTAAATATTTCAGTTTCACAAATGTATGTATAAATGACTAAATTCAAACAATGTATGTGTGTATATAAAATATAGACAACACCCAGAAAGCGAAAAGTGCATTTCTATGTTTGGCAAATTTCTCCTTCAGCAAAACAAACAACGTCCACGGCCAAAACGGCCACGTAATAAAAGATGGGTTAAAGGCAACTTGCTGGGAATCGTCCTACTTTTTCCTTTTCAATAGGGAATGTATGTATAAATGACTAAGTTCGAACAATATTAATTCAAGATGTGAATATAAAAAAATGTGTATATCTCACAAAAATGTATAAAAATAGAAACTACTCACACCAAACGAGGGAGCGCATCTTTAATTTGAGCTCGTCTCTCGAAAATAGAGAATTTGTCCCCCGCCCAAACGGCCGCGTAATCAAACACGGGTTAACTCTCAGCCTGGTGGGAAGTGTACCACTTTTCACTTGTACACTTTTCATAACATATAACCTGGTTTTAAACTTTTTAGCCTAGCTGGCATTTTGAGTTTTAGCCCAAAATATAATAGGGAAATTAGCCAAAGTTGAACCTGACGTCCGAAAAAGCTATGTACAGGTAGCGCCGTTTTCGATATAGTATAAGCCGGAACTTCAGCCTAAGCTTAAAACCTAAAGATAAGACTTATACTCAGGCCGAAGATGAAACCGGGATGTGGGCTAGCCCACGCCGCGGCCCCAAGAACCTCCCGCACTAAACCGTTCTGTGTGAACGATATAGCACTATGTTTGCAGTTGAAACATTACTAACATGAAGATGAAGTATTAAAAAAAATTTTGTTCTGGGTGAAATTATTGTGAGAAAAAGACCATGTGACAGAGTATAATCGCTTGATTGTGATACTGATAATTTGGGGATTTTCATCTCAAATCTCATTTTCAATTATGTATTTATTTAATCATTAAGGAATTGTTGTTGTCTCGTTTTTTTAGCTTAGAAGTATTTCTATTTAAAAAAAGTTTGTAATGTAATTATACATTTTTTGAATTTTATATTATATCCATGCGCCAAACAAAACTTTAACAAACAATTGGTTTACAAAAAATAGATAATCTAAAATTAATATTGCAGCTACAGTTTTTACATAATTATATTATGTACTGTTTTTGAGAAATTGTCATTAATTTGGGCGATATATATACAAATTATCGGTGCTGCAAGAAGGAACAGAGCTTGTGTGGTCAGACTATTCTTGTCAGACACCGTATTGCCCAAATTAGCAACGAACAACGTCGAACACGGCGGATTGTAGTTCACCTCCGAGGAGATGTCGGACCGGGCGGGGTGGGAGGACGCTCGCTGGAACGCATTTTGAAAAGCAGCCGCTTGAATATTGCTCGCGGCCGTTGCCTGCATGTGCAGCGTCGCCATTGACCCAGCGCTGCAGCTGCGGCTTAGCAGCAGCCGCCGACGATGGCGGCGCAACAGCGGCGCTGCCACCCAGCACGGGACTTATGCAGGATACAAGCAGTTGTTGTTGCTGCAGATGGATGTCGGCATGCAGCTACAGCTGTTGTTGCTGGTGAGCTGATAGTGGCAGGACTCGTTGCGTTCGCTGGCACAGCCAGCGTACCCAACGTCCGGCTGAGCCTACACGAGCCACCGCTGCTCAGCTAGTGGATTCGCTCCGCGGCCTGCGAAGCGCTGCTGTGAGCTGGGCGGTTGAAGGAGGACCACCGGGCGCCGCCAAATACGGCCGCGCGGAGCTTATTAGCGCTGCGATTGGAATTGGTGGTTCTGAAAAATTGCAGTCAGAAAGGTTTAAACTCGGACCAATAAATTACACACGCTACGGCTAACGTTCGTAAATCGCAAAATAAGTTACCGCGAACAGCGCCTACCTGTTGCTGATTTCGCAATGGTGTACGGATACATAAGGGGGAAAATCGTGATTTGTTCACGTTTATTTCGCTTTCAGCGATTGCGAAACTGACTTGACGAAAGAACAAACCCAGCGCGCGCGCACTAAATACTCACGTATAAAACTAAAACTGATGGAATTTTCAGTATATCATTATTGAATTGTTTCTGCGTTTTATAAAGTACACAATAAACAACTCCACAAGCAACATTTTACAAGACTCGTTTATACAACACGTCCGAATCACAAGCCATTACTGATTCGTTTTTAGGCCTCCATCCGCTTCACAATACCGGCCGAAACATTACCGCCATGAAAATACGCCGAGTAAAACTTAACCTGCGCCCATCGACTCATCCGATTTTGAAATAGACGATAGCGCAAGCCGCAAACCGTTGTTACGAAACAAAATGCGCAGTTGATCGGTTTTTAGAACAGAAAAAAAATTTGGCAAAATTAAATAAAACAAAAGCCTGAAACTCTTAAATTGTGAAAACAGAATTTCCACGATTTTTCGAATTGCAGTGAAAAATGTCATTTTACGCCGATCAGCTTCTGATTTGTATTTTCTGTGTTTGCGAACAAATTTAACGTTGAAATAATGATGTCACAAATCTACCGAAAATTTTTAGGCCAGAGTACGCTGAACAAAATTGCGAATTCAAATCGGTAGATTTTTTGTTTTATTTGCTCTGAAACTCGGCGAACATAAATTTGCCGGATTAGTATCACAGAGTTTGTGTCTAAGCGAACAGTTTTGCGCCGAAGTTATGCAAAAACTCTTCGGTAACAGATGTTCAACCGAAATAGCAAAGGAGGAGTATGGGGCGTGGATTAAGTTTACTGTCGAAATAAAAAAGTAGATTTGTTTTTGAGCCTCTCTCGCTTTATAATGTACTGAATCATATGCTATGAAATAGTTTTGACCTAGTGTTTATTTTTAGTCTTTTTCTCGATTTTACATACACATTGATCAACATTTTACAATGTATGGCAATGTCAATTTTGACAAATAATTGTGTGAAAAGCTAAATTATATATTTTGAATAACAAATATAACGGTTTGAACACAGAGTAAATTCCATCTGAAAGTGGTTTTTGAACTTGGGAGTGCACCGTACTCTGAAAGCATTAACTCACTTTATGGACATTTACCTTGCCTTCAAGCCCAAACCTAATAGGGATGCTCTGCTAGGTATCGTTAAGTGTATCAACATCCTGGCTAATTTCAAATAGCTAAATGAAACACTTTCATAGAATAAAGAAGTAAACCTGATAAAATAAATAGTTTTAACTAACACCCCGCGCTAGCAAATTCGTTCAACGCCCACGTCACACTCAGAGCCCGGCGCTACCTTGTCATCCCGCAGTCATTGGCCCCCGATTTCCGGGGCCCCCGATTTCTGCAATTCGGGCGCCACACTTTTTGGCAAAAAAAAGAGCAGAAAGACTCCGCTGTAACCAGACGGAGGTTGGCTGCGTTTGATGCTTTAAGACATCGTCAAAAATAGGGGCGTGAAGTTAATTTAAAGCTTTTCCGTTTTGACTCAATTATAAAAACTTCTGTGTAGCCGCCAAACACCTATTTTGTAAAGTATGTTTGTGATTCAGGTGAAGCGTTGATTCTCACTCTGGATATTTTTCATTGTGTTTTATAAGTTGGACGTCGGGATGACAACTTCTAGGGGCCCCCGCTGGTCGGCGCCGGGCCCGGGCTCACATTTTCCGTGAAATATAGCTGAAAAAAAAAAAAAAAAAAGATTAGGGAAAACACAAATATTTTCAGGCAACATTTATGTTTTTAAGGGTAATTGAATAAAAAAATTTCGAACGAGTTAATTTTTGAAAGAATTTATTTATTGTTTTATTACTGACGTTCTTTTGAATTTATAAATTATTTCTTAAGCTAAGTACTTCGGCTTTTAACCAAATTATAATTAAAATCGACAAATTATAAAATCGCAAGGATTTCTGTTTTCCGGATTTCACAAGTAATTCGACTATGTACTGTAAACATACTTCGACCCTTCTGTTACGTTCTTCTTACACTTTGATAGATATTTGTTGACCAGATACTGGGAATATTAGTACGCTGATCTTTAGGTCTTGAACTTGTCAAAAGGCGTAGCAAAACAATAACACATAACCTTCAGTATTGCGAAATTATGGTCACCAGGCTTATAATAACATTAATTAATCTTCATTCCGGCTTCACTTTTTCATAGTAGCAGCAGACACCCGGAAAGGTTTGAGTTTGGGGCAAGCTAATGTAAAACATATCGGTGGCTAGCTAAGATAAAACACGTCTGCGGGAACAAGGTAAGATAAAACACATTTGGGGCCCATGAGGAGTAAAGGGGTTACCACTTTAAATTGTCGGGAACTCTTCTAAACCCATTGATACCCCGACGCGTTCAAAACTTTGGAATTGCAAAAATTTAGGAAAATCAGGATGGGGAAACTCTGCCCCTG